>PIJE02002809.1:0-10000 GCA_002895965.2 Coryphaenoides rupestris | reverse complement strand
TCACCATCACCACCACCACCACCACCACCACCACGCTGACTCTTGGCCCCAACCCCCCAACCTTGCTGTAGCTACACACACACACACACGCGCACACACACATGCACACACACACACACACACACACACACACACAGCAGTCATCTGTGTCCTCACATGGGCCATATGGTAGTTTACACTCACACACACATAAACACACACACACACACACACACAATAGAAACAATGCACACCACACACATGCACCGAGGGTACATGCACATTGTATACACACACACACACACACGCGCACACACACACATGCATGTGCACACACACACACACACACACACGCAGACATACCCGGGCACAGCCTGCACACATAAACAGACATTGCAAACATGCGCACACACACACGAAAACACACACACACACACACACACACACACACACACACACACACACACACACACACACACACACACACACACACACACAACACACACACACACCGAAACAAACACACACACACACACACACACACACACACACACACACACACACACACACACACACACACACACACACACACACACGTATGCAAACAGCATGGGTTAATGTGTTTCTTTTACAACCAGTACAACCAACAAGGGGGAAAAAAACGCCATCTCTTGACGTGAGCGCTTTGACGTCGGTGCGTCACGTGAGCGACGTCACCGTCTCGTTATCTGCGACGCCGCCGCGTCACGTGACGTCCGCTCGTCCCGCGCGTGGCGGGCTATAACGGTGACTGTCACTCGTTTCATTGGCCCGTCACACGCTGTTACATGTCACATGACGTCCCAGGCGCCCGTTTGCCGACGACGTTCCCGGCGGCTATAATAATAATGGTAAACGTCGCCGTGTTTGCCCGCCGGCTTCTTGGCCGCGCTGAGATAGATCAAAGACCCGAGACACAGACGCCGACACACACACACACACACCCACACACACAGACAGACACACACACACACACACACACACACACACAGACTGACACACACACACACACACACAGACTGACACACACACACACACACACACAGATCTCCTTCCGTCTTTTCCTTGATTAAACCCCTACTCTCTCTCTTTCTCTCTCTCTCTCTCTCTCTCTCTCTCTCTCTCTCTCTCTCTCTCTCTCTCTCTCTCTTCTCTCTCTCTCTCCCCGCGTTATCCTCTTATGCTTTATCGGTGTGCATCAGAATGCGGACGCGCTAAGCCTCCTTGAGGTGGATGAAGGGGAACTCGATTCTGTTTTGCTTTCCCGTTTGCCGGAGCCATTGAATACCTCTCATTCTCCGCCCGTCTGGGTCTGGGTCTGGATCCGGAGCGATAGCGATAGCGTAGCGTAGCGGTAGCGTAGCGTAGCGTAGCGTAGCGTAGCGTAGCTTACGAATGCACTGCCACCTCTTGATGTACACAAGTCGGCTCCAGTATATATAACGTTAAACTGTATATATATATATGATTGCCCTCCAAGTGGTAATGCAACCGTATAATAAACTACGTCTATATAACCCCCGCATAGCGTATATATATTATTGAACATGTATGCGGCGTATATAAACGTTGATATGTGTGCCGGTCCTCGTTTTAATTACGCCGCTATAACTGCACATTAAATAGCCGAGTAGACTACCCGACACTACACTACATCGCCGTCACGGAAACCCATAAAATGTAATCTCCCTCTTAAAATGTTAATAAATTCGACTGCGTGTGTGTGTGTGTGTGTGTGTGTGTGTGTGTGCGACTGGGTCCCTCCATGAAATGCATGTTAGCGGGGGGAGCGAGCGCGATGTCTCAACGAAAACGAGATTTTTAAAAGGAACGAGTCCACCTAATAATCAGAACTCGGAGGCAAACACATTCAAAACATGGCTCCTCCCCCCCCCCCCCCCCCCTCCCCCGCCACTGGAAAAATATCGAGCGGCTCGAGTAGTTCTTCTGACGACGACGTAATTAGAATACGGAAGTAGATGGCGCCAAATGCATCGCCACCTCTCCACCAATTACAGCCATTTCTTTTTTTTGGGTGAAAACGCATCGCCATCGCCACCTCTCCACCAATTATAGCCATTTTCTTTTTTTGGGTGCCCAAGGGCTTTCTGGAATCCTTTGAAAAGCAGAAAGAGAAGAGAAGCATTTATTTTTTTTCTTTTCTTTTCTTTTCTCTCCGTCGCGGTGAAAAGGAATTGAAGAATTGCACGGATTGATGGAGAGGAACTGGAGAACTCGCCGAGAGAGAGAGAGAGAGAGAGAGAGAGAGAGAGAGAGAGAGAGAGAGAGAGAGGAGACAGAGAGAGAGAGAGAGAGAGAGAGAGAGAGAGAAGAGAGAGAGAGAGAGACAGAGAGAGAGAGAGAGGAGAGAGAGAGAGAGAGAGAGAGAGAGAGAGAGAGAGAGAGAGAGAGAGAGAGAGAGAGAGAGAGAGAGAGAGGTGGGAGGAGAGAGAGGGGAGGAGAAGAGGAGAGAGAAGGAGAGAGAGAGAGAGAAGGAGAGAAGGAGAAGAGAAGGGAGAGAGAGAGGAGAAGAGAGAGAGAGAGAGAGAAGAGAGAGAGAGAGAAGAGAGGAGAGGGAGAAAGAGATAGAGAGAGAGAGAGAAGAGAGAAAGGGAGAGGAAGAAGAAGGAGAGAGAGAGAGAGAGAGAGAGAAGAGAGAGAGAGGAGAGAAGAGAGGAGAGAGGAGAGAGAGAGAGAGAGAGAGAGACAGAGAGAGAGAGAGGAGAGAGAGAGACAGAGAGAGAAAGAGAGAGATAGGTCAGCCAGGAGTGCGTGCATCGAGAGAGTGCAGTGAGTGATCTCGTCACCCCAACCGCTCTTACCTCATGAGCCTTTAGGCTGCACCCGAGAGGTGGAGAGGGGAGAGAGGGAGCGAGAGAGAGAGAGAGAGAGAGAGAGAGAGAGAGAGAGAGAGAGAGAGAGAGAGAGAGAGAGAGAGAGAGGGGGGGGGGAGAGAGAGAACAAAAATACAGTGAGAAAAAGAATATTGACTGGACAGAGAGTGAGAGGAGAGTGGAGGGTTGTCAGCTGCTGGGACGGCTGCTGTGTGTGTGTGTGTGTGTGTGTGTGTGTGTGTGTGTGTGTGTGTGTGTCTGTGGGCGGCGTCGGCGGCCGACGGCCCGGGAGAGAACACGCACGTGAACAACCATTCGCATGTGTGAAAGTCGGCCATTTTCCATTCTGCCGCTTTTTCTTTTCTCCCGGTATTCACGTTCTTCTCTCGTTCTGTTCTGAGTGACTGCTCCGACGCCGACGGAGACTTCAGGCGAACGTCAGGAGGAGTCCAGGAGTTGTGTGCTGTTGAGTGCTTACTGAGAGGCCCGGCTTGAGGATCATAATCCACCGCCCTTCCGTCGTTGTGGCACATTTACCAGCTGCTCAGGCTACGACGACTACGACCCCAAAACTACGCCCCCCAAAGAAAAAATTCCCACAGTGCAGGACGACAGATTAGTTTCAAGAAATGACGGATAAATAGGATTAAAAAATATAGCTTTGTGTTCTGTGAAAGCATTTCTAAAAACCAATTGGAACGTTGGAAATACTCCAAAGCCATACTCCAAATAAAACAGTAAACACATACAAAAAAAAAAACATCAAATGTTAAGTAAATCATTGAAATTGAATGGAATGTAATTAACAATTTTGCAAACATTTGAATACAAAAGTGAATTCACCCAATTATCAATCAATTATCGAATCGATTCGGATTTTGTCTCTCTGCGACTGACTGATCCGACCTTATGGTCAGCGGCACGCACACAAAGTTTGCGGCGGCGGCGGCGCGGAGCTTGCGCTACGCTACGCTACGCTATCGCTACGCTATCGCTATCGCTCCGGATCCAGACCCAGACCCAGACGGGCGGAGAATGAGAGGTATTCAATGGCTCCGGCAAACGGGAAAGCAAAACAGAATCGAGTTCCCCTTCATCCACCTCAAGGAGGCTTAGCGCGTCCGCATTCTGATGCACACCGATAAAGCATAAGAGGATAACGCGGGAGAGAGAGAGAGAGAGAGAGAGAGAGAGAGAGAGAGAGAGAGAGACAGAGAGAGAGAGAGAGAGAGAGAGAGAGAGAGAGTAGGGGTTTAATCAAGGAAAAGACGGAAGGAGATCTGTGTGTGTGTGTGTGTGTGTCAGTCTGTGTGTGTGTGTGTGTGTGTGTGTGTGTGTGTCAGTCTGTGTGTGTGTGTGTGTGTGTGTGTGTGTGTGTGTGTGTGTGTGTGTGTGTGTGTGTGTGTGTGTCTGTGTGTGTGTGTGTGTGTGTGTGTGTGTGTGCGTCTGTGTGTGTGTGTGTGTGTGTGTGTGTGTTGTCTATCTCAGCGCGGCCAAGAAGCCGGCGGGCAAACACGGCGACGTTTACCATATTATATAGTCCCCATTGTGTACTGAAAATAACCAAAAATAACTTACAGTGAATTAAATTAGTGACTTTCAGTCCATATCTATTCCATATAGCTGGACAGACAGACAGACAGACAGGCAGACAGACAGACAGATATAGACAGATCCACTCACCAAATTCTCCATTCAAAAGGTTCCTCCTCTATACGCGGATCACCAGAAGAAGCCTCACCCTTCCATCTCTTCAAAGTAGACACGATGACCCAAATAACCAAATATCAAAGCGGGGGGGAAAAACTGAGAAAGAGACGGGAGTTTGGTGCCGCAATAAACGGATAAATAAATTAAAAACATCCCACGGTCTTCACAAGTTTGCTTTTTCCGAAAGTCCCCACAGATAACATCAAAAAGCGCATCCCTCCCCTCCAAAGACTATTAACATAGTTTCGGCATTTATTGTTCCCGGTACGGCTGGGCGTCATTAAAAGAGGATGGATTCAACTCCCGTGGTATAAATATACACGTATATATATATTTCTAAAGCTGGGATACGGCCCCCCGCTGCATTCGGGACTGAATTTGACACCCCCTTGCTTTCTGGAATATACCAGAGCATCGGGGAAATATGAAGGGAATGCACAACGGCATTGACAGTGAGACAGAATGAAGATAAGATAAGAGAAGATAAAACTGTATTCATCCCAAAGGACGTTCTTGTGCCAGAAGAATAAAACAACAACGGAAGGATGAATGTAAAGTTTAGACGCCCCAATAGAATAACTCTTAGTATAGAAACGTTGAGTATAAAATATACATATACATATAATAATATACAGAATTGATCACCTTTCGACCCAATAATGACGTGCATCGCAACAACACACTTTGAATGAAAGTACTATTTAGAAAATACCGAAAATACTATTTAGTCGATGCTAAGTCGGAGAATAATACACCGCTTGGCAAAAACAAACGGACCAAAAAGCTGTTTGCCGTCCTAAGTGGTAGCGTGTTGGCCCGTTACCACCAACGCCAACACCAACACCATGGATTCCTATCTAGCCAGGATTGTCTCGAAAACAGTTAATTAGTCTAAATGACAGTGTTTTCCTGTTGGACTGGGGGGGGGGCTTAGCAGTACCCATTGATGCTGTGCGCAGCTGCTGGTTTCGGGGTATACACACACACAGACTGGTTTAATGGCCCGTTGTTTCCGAGTAAAAAAAGAGCACACGGGTACAGCGGTGACCAGATACAAGGGCCGTAATGATAATACCGTACAGTGTGTAATAAAGTCAATAAATCGTGTGTGTAATGTGCATTAAGGAGTTTAAATATGATGTTGGGCGGAGCCAACGCATGTATTTCGTGAAACAATGCAAGGAATGACTGATAATAATATCAAGTAAATAATTCATGCTGGATTCTGATTGGCTACGTCAAAGCAGGACCATTTCCTGGTGCTCCGCGTGGGTCCGGGCCAAACACTTTGGGAAAGTAATTGCGTCTCCTAAGTGTTTTTCCCCACAGCTGCACAGTGTCCTGACCGAGGGGGTGCGGCTAAAGTGGCCCGAGGATGTCGGAAGTTCCTTGAGTTGCAGCTCACTGATGGAGGCTAAATTCGGAATGTCACGGGTTTGGTTAAAAACAAGGTGAACCGTTTCGATATTTCGAAAAAAGGGCCGAAGGCAAAATATTGTTCACGTTTGTCGTGTCTTTTATTCAAAAGAAAAGAATAAGCGGTAACAACGGCACAGACCTTCACGACGCCGTCTCGTCCTCGCACGAGGACAAAAAAGACGAAATCCGTAACCTTGTTTACAACGAGACGTGACGTGTTGTGATTCCGCCGGTGTAACCGCTAAAAACGAGATTTCCGAGCGAAACTTTAACTTTGGAAAACATGAAATATGGATAGCGGTTAGACCAAGTGCTTGACGTGAGCTCAGCAGAACGCCGCGGATGTTTTATTCAAAAAACCGCCCAGTATAGCACTCAGGGACCGCGAGAGAACATGGCAACAACACAGACCACCTACCCACCCCCCCGAAAGACTGATTTAAGTCGTCCCACTCCCACCAACTTCCCAGAGAGAGAGAGAGAGAGAGAGAGAGAGAGAGAGACAGAGACAGAGACAGAAACAGAAACAGAAACAGAGAGAGAGAGAGAGAGAGAGAGAGAGAGAGACAGATAGGGCTCCTTTTTCTCGTTGCCAGATTGCAGAGCTTAATGAAGCGGCCGTGATCAATACGGTGAAAAATGAACCTCATACTTCAGGTAAATATTAAGCACCGAGTCCAGCACTTACCCACAATGCTCGGAGAAGGCTGAGCTGTTAGTTTTTTGGGTTGTTTTAGTTTTTTTTTACCTTCTCTTCGTCCTCCCGCTGACTATTTACTTCATTATTCAATGTCCTCCCACCCTCGCCGCCGCCCCAAGGTGATGAATGAATTAGCAGGCAAGAGGTGAAGTTTAGGGGTCCACAAATTAGGGGAAATTTCTCCACCGAAAAAGCGAAAGTGGCCAATAAGATAAGGCACTCACGCTTGATAAGTGCACACTTTGTACTTTGTTCAATGTTTTTTTTTTTCCTCTTCTCCCTGCTGTGATTGCGACGAACATTTAGCATCTCTTTAGCCCGCGATCAAACACGAGATTCACCTCTCAAACTAAAAAGTGTCTCTCCTCCATTGGGAGTCTGACGCCACACGATATATCTCCTGCCTGTCTTCTTCTTCTTCTCTTCTTCTTCTTTCCATTTCCTCCCAATTACACGGAGGGGAAGTGATCAGGAAGCGTAATTTTTCATTACAAACCGGACACGTGGCTGGAAGTGAGCCGGGGCCGGAGCTAATTGGTGCGAGAGAAGAGGCTAGCGCGCGGCGGTTCAGTGAGGGTCGAGGGGCTGAGGCTATTCCCGGCGCTCCTCCACGAGACCCGAGACAAACCGGGGGAATGGACACCGCTCGGCTGCTCGGAGGAGGAGGAGGAGAAAAGGAGCACTTGTTAGGAATGCGTACGTCTGATCAAACCAGGCAGCAAAACGGCACTTCCATTGTCTGACTCGAGGAACCGGAACGAAAGGGCCTCCAATCAGAAGCTCTCGAAGAGGCTGGCGGGCGTCTGAGGCTACAGCTGTCTCTCCTCCTCACCGCACACCCATCCTGCTCCAGATATTCTAGATCGTCTGAGCCCCACCTTGCTACCTAAGATCCGGATATCTCCCCCTTACGGTCTATAAACTCATGGTCCCTCATGAGCACACCACTTAACCACACACACACACACACACACACAGACGCACACACACACACACACACGCACACACACACACACACACACACACACACCGAGTATTATTCTCATGCACCACTTTGCACCGAGCTTGTCAATAAGACGTCTGTGTGTGACGTCGGGCGAAGAGCAATGAGGAGGGAGGAGGGAGGCATTAAAGCGGGCCAGAGACGTCCCAGCACAGAGGACAAACTGGGAGGAAGGGTGGGTGGGGTGAGAGAGTGTCCCCACCCACCCACAATGCCGAGCTCCACCGACCCCAACCCCACCCACCCACAATGCCGAGCGGGGCAGCGTTCGTCCGTTCAGGGAGTTGGTCCATAAAGATCTAGGACACAGGGTGCTGCCTGACGCAGGGACCAGAGTCCTTGTCCTGTCTCTGTTCCAGTTCACAGAGGGTTTTTTTTTTTTTTTGGTTTGCACCCAATCTGGTGGCCGTGAGAAAGAGAGAGTTAAGGAAAGTAGGACATTTGTGCTTTTTTTGGGGCTTTGGTCAACACACACTTTTTATTACGTTGTGGGGTTTGTCGTTTTAAACCTTGAAGCTCTTGAACACGCATCCCGTCCCACTCCTTTTGAAAATATACTGAAAATATACTGTACTCTCTCACCAAACGTTTGTCAAGGACGCGCTCACCTGTACTTCATATACAACCGCCCGCTTCTGCTTATAAAGTATTCACGGTGTCATTTACTGTATATATATATATATATATATATATATATATATACAGTATATTTGGAGCACCGGCCACTGTGGACAGCAGACGCCCAGTAATCTGGCCCAGAGTGTGGTGAGAGGACGTAAAACCCAAGGAGCTTTGGAAGGAATATACGGGCGGCGTCCCAATTGTAAGTGAGCTGAGGCAGCTCACTTAACGAGGCGGCTGCCTCAGTAGGAGGCTCTGCTCACTATTGGGATATGAGAGAGAGAGAGAGAGAGAGAGAGAGAGAGAGAGAGAGAGAGACAGAGAGACGTGTTCCAGCAGTTTGTTTACAGCCACAGTAGGACAAAGACTCGCTTTAGGGGGACTTTTAGTGTCATAGATGATGGTCCCTTTTTGAATGTCAGGGAAACATGCTCCATCTCTCTCTCTCTCTCTCTCTCTCTCTCTCTCTCTCTCTCTCTCTCTCCTCTCTCTTCCTCTCTCTCCTCTCTCTCTCTCTCTCTCTCTCTCTTCTCTCTGCGTCTGTGTGTGTGTGTGTGTGTGTGTGCTCATGAGGGACCTGAGTTAAGACCGGAAGGGGGGAGAATATCGGATCTTAGGTAGCAAGGTGGGGCTCAGACGATCTAGAATATCTGGAGCAGGATGGGTGTGCGGTGAGGGAGGAGAGACAGCTGTAGCCTCAGACGCCCGCCAGCCTGTTCGAGTGCTTCTGATTGGAGGCCCTTTCGTTCCGGTTCCTCGAGTCAGACCAAGGAAGTGCCGTTTTGCTGCCTGGTTTGATCAGACGTACGCATTCCTAACAAGTGCTCCTTTTCTCCTCCTCCTCCTCCGAGCAGCCGAGCGGGTCCATTCCCCCGGTTTTGTCTCGGGTCTCGTGGAGGAGCGCCAGGGAATAGCCTCAGCCCCTCGACCCTCGCTGAACCGCCGCGGCTAGCCTCTTCTCTCGCACCAATTAGCTCCGGCCCGGCTCACTTCCAGCCACGTGTCCGGTTTGTAATGAAAAATTACGCTTCCTGATCACTTCCCCTCCGTGTAATTGGGAGGAAATGGAAGAAGAAGAAGAAGAAGAAGAAGAAGACAGGCAGGAGATATATCGTGTGGCGTCAGACTCCCAATGGAGGAGAGACACTTTTTAGTTTGAGAGGTGAACCTCGGGTTTGATCGCGGGCTAAAGAGATGCTAAATGTTTGTCGCAATCACGGGGAGGGAGAAGAGGAAAAAAAAACATTGAACAAGTACAAAGTGTGCACTTATCAAGCCTGAGTGCCTTATCTTATTGGCCACTTTCGCTTTTTTCGGTGGAGAAATTTCCCTAATTTGTGGACCCCTAAACTTCACCTCTTGCCTGCTAATTCATTCATCACCTTGGGGTGGCGGCGAGGGGGGAGGACGTTGAATAATGAAGTAAATAGTCAGCGGGAGGACGAAGAGAAGGTAAAAAAACCCAAAAAACAAACAGCTCAGCCTTCTCCGAGCATTGTGGGTAAGTGCTGGACTCGGTGCTTAATATTTACCTGAAGTATGAGGTTCATTTTTCACCGTATTGATCACGGCCGCTTCATTAAGCTCTGCAATCTGGCAACGAGAAAAAGGAGCCCTATCTGTCTCTCTCTCTCTCTCTCTCTGTTTCTGTCTCTGTCTCTGTCTCTCTCTCTCTCTCTCTCTCTCTCTCTCTCT
>PIJE02002808.1:28267-43267 GCA_002895965.2 Coryphaenoides rupestris | reverse complement strand
ACACACACACACACACACACACCCTCCTCATCTACATTTAAGAACACACACACACACTCACACACACACACACACACACACCCTCCTCATCTACATTTAAGAACACACACACACACACACACACACACACACACACACACACACACACACCCTCCTCATCTACATTTAAGAACACACACACACACACACACACACACACACACACACACACACACACACACACACACACACACCCTCCTCATCTACATTTAAGAACACACACACACACACACACACACACACACACACACACACACACACACACACACACACACACACACACACACACACACACACACACACACACACACACACCCACACACACTCACACACACACCCACACACACACACACACACACACACACACACACACACACACACAGCCTTAACCTTTGCTATCGTAAAGTTCACTGGTTTGTCTGGTTTCCTGCTGAAACAGCGCGGTCGGGTCGTTGAGAGTAAATGTCGTGATGTGGAAACACACACACGGACGCTCGACGTCGTTGTCACGGCCGTGTCGCGAGCGAACGCCTGCCCGCGATCCCATTGGCCGGGGCCGTGTCCGTGCGCCAACTAACACTCGTGACTCATCCCAATCCGTGTCTGAAGCGACCGACGACTACAACCGCTCACTGCAAACGGTCGGCGAAGACGACGGCTACGCGGTAAACGACGCGCAATTAAACGCAGCGAATTAATCTCCCGAACGGCTGCTTCCGGGCCACGCGACCGTGCGGGCCACATTGGCGCCCCCCCCCCGTCTGCGTGCCTCAAAACCGCGTGCCGCAAATCACAAGCGGCGTCACGGGCGAAGCACATTGATTTCTCTCGTTCTTTCCTCGTTCTAATTAGCGACAGGGAGGTCAGCGGGTGTGAAGGGCTGTCGTGGAGAACTGTCACAACGAGAGAAAAACTCGAGGCTTTGCAGTGTTTGTTCGCTTGAGATTAACAACCTCGTGCGGAGCTCCCCTATTCCCACGCGGGGCGTTGGTTTATCGCCCCCTCGGTCCGGGGTTCGCCGTCTGGGGGGGGGTCACCAAATCGATTTAGTTTAATCATTCAATTGCGTGAACTCCGTCGGATGCTGGATGGTTCGCTTTACGTCTTCACGCTCTTATTTTATCAATAAAGAATCATGTTGCGTGTTTCACGAGTTTAGGATTTAAGTTGGACGTCTCCAACTGAAATATACGAGGCTGCTTCATGAAATATGAATGTTAGAAGTTTTAAAAAAGGCGGTGAAACGACCGCTTACACACACACACACACACCCCCACACACACACACACACACACACACACACACACACACACACACACACACACACACACACACAGCCTTAACCTTTGCTATCGTAAAGTTCACTGGTTTGTCTGGTTTCCTGCTGAAACAGCGCGGTCGGGTCGTTGAGAGTAAATGTCGTGATGTGGAAACACACACACGGACGCTCGACGTCGTTGTCACGGCCGTGTCGCGAGCGAACGCCTGCCTGCGATCCCATTGGCCGGGGCCGTGTCCGTGCGCCAACTAACACTCGTGACTCATCCCAATCCGTGTCTGAAGCGACCGACGACTACGACCGCTCACTGCAAACGGTCGGCGAAGACGACGGCTACGCGGTAAACGACGTGCAATTAAACGCAGCGAATTAATCTCCCGAACGGCGGCTTCCGGGCCACGCGACCGTGCGGCCACATCGGCGCCCCCCCCCCCGTCTGCGTGCCTCAAAACCGCGTGCCGCAAATCACAAGCGGCGTCGCAGGCGAAGCACATCGATTTCTCTCGTTCTTTCCTCGTTCTAATTAGCAACAGGGAGGTCAGCGGGTGTGAAGGGCTGTCGTGGAGAACTGTCACAACGAGAGGAAAACTCGAGGCTTTGCAGTGTTTGTTCGCTTGAGATTAACGACCGCGTGCGGAGCTCCCCTATTCCCACGTGGGGGTTAAAAAAAAGGCGTCGGCTTATCGCCCCCTCGGTCCGGGGTTCGCCGTCTGGGGGGGGTCACCAAATCGATTTAGTTTAATCATTCAATTGCGTGAACTCCGTCGAATGCTGGATGCTCGGTTCGCTTTATGTCTTATTTTATCAATAAAGAATCATGTTGCGCGTTTCACGAGTTTAGGATTTAAGTTGGACGTCTCCAACTTAAATATACGAGGCTACTTCATGTTAGAAGTTTTAAAAAGGCGGTGAAACGACCGCTTTGCTCAGTTCAGATCTACGGTGTTGTGGTCGCCGATGTTTTTATTTTGTGTCATCTGACCTCTGACCTCAATGTCAAGGACAAATCCTCAGCTTCTGTGTCAAGAATTGATCACATTTTGACAAATTTGACAAAGAAAGACGCATTTGTAGATCTTTCCACTGCGGCTTATGATGAGTAAAATACATCGGGATTGTGTTTAAGGATTCTGTAACGCACCGATCTTGACATCTTTCAGTCTTGTCGAGTTTTTAAGCTCCTGGGACGGTTGAAATCCTCAAAGTAATCTCTGTGTTCAATTAATATACTTCTCAAGTATTTTTGAAACCCCCCGAAAAGTCTCAACGGTCTTAACGTGGCTTATATGTAACTCCAACATCTAGTACGCCAGAATCTATGAATATGCGAGCGGCATACGCAGCACACCCTTTAAAGCTTGTAAATCTTTCGGCAAAACCCATAGACATTTGCATACAATTCTCGAAACAATCCGGAGTAAATTGTTCACGAAAAAGACACTGTACATATCAGCAGCCACGATTAATACAGTAAGTGGTTGGCGGTGAATGGATAGCGACGGCGGCGAGGAGAGCGGCGTTCACCGGAACACCGACACAGTGCAGACATTTTTTCGGGGGGCGTGGAAGTTTAATCCACCGCGCGGAGAAAACAAATGAACCCGCCTCCCGAGATGAAGACGTTCAGACGGATCATCGGCGTATATCTTGACGAGCTGCGCGTTGAGACACCAGGTAATCGGTGAAATCCTGTTTACCGGAAACCAAAAAGGCTTTTAATTGGATAAGTGTGCGACCCAGAAACCCAGAGGAAATGGGTTAGGTTATTTTCAGGGAAACTTTGTGTTATCCACTCATTTCTCTGTAGAGTTTTCTGCCGCCGTGGCCCTCTCTCTCTCTCTCTCTCTCTCTCTCTCTCTCTCTCTCTCTCTCTCTCTCTCGATCTCTTTCGACCCATCTTTGAACCCGGTCGGGAACTTTGAAACTCGGAACTTTTAAAAGCTCGTCAAGAGGTTCTCGAAGTATCATGGGCCTGGCACAGCGTGTACATGCGTTGTGTTATTTATCACAGCCGCACACAATTCAATTTCACCACAAATCACTGGCGAGGGGACTGAAGCCACAGTGTGAAAATGTAGTTTTATTTGGACGTTTAGAAATCGTACGTCACAGAGCGGTCGGCCCTGTGGTGTGAGTGCGACACAAGAGGACACAAGTAGTAGCTTACCGACAGGTGTCATGTTACACGCCGCCCCTTTGTGACATCACAAGTGTGCGAGCGTTCACTCGTGACGTCACAACTATCCAGATGTGTGATCCCCGCATTGTGATGTCACAAAGGGACACATTTTGAAATGTCTCTGTGTGTGTGTTTGGTGGCTGGCTGACTTAACTTGGTGGTGCACTGATTAGCCAATGCACCACCCACAAATGCCCACTCCCCCCAGACTCTAACTGGGCCAGGTGAGGCTGTAGCCCCACCCACCCCCAGACTCTAACTGGGCCAGGTGAGGCTGTAGCCCCACCCACCCAGACTCTAACTGGGCCAGGTGAGGCCGACTTAAGCGCCCACCCACAGCTTCAAGCAGTCCATAATTAGCTACGTTAACCCCTTGCTGCGGTCGAAGGGCAAGATAGCTCGGATGAGGACAAGACGCTCACCTGTCCCGGGTGAACTCCCAGCGGGGGTCCTTCGGGCAGGTACGACTCCGGCGATGGGGTCCGTCATGGGCGGAGCTACGTCGGGGTTTGTGATGCGCACCAGCGGCGTGCTGGCAGTTATCGAGAGCGGGAGTCAGCGGACACCTTGCGGTGGGGAAGAGACCGGAGAGACACAGCTGGATCACCGGAAGTTGGGTCCGCCCATCGCCACCGAAGACAAGCCAGCGCTAGAGAACCAGTGTTGTGGTTGTGTGTTGTGTGGTGGTCTATCGTTTTGTTTATTTATCTTGTTACTGTGTCTTCTGTATGTCCAGACCACAACACCAAAACAACGGACCACACAGAAACCCAACACACGGAAGCACACAAAGCGACACCACAGCATACAATAAACCCTGCCTCCACGAACCACCCGCCCCCGCACTACACACCCCAACACCACAGTCCCAGGCCCGATAGCCTGACTCTGTGCGTCACCTGTGTGCGTACTTCCATCATCGTGTGTGTCACCGGCGCGCCGTCAAGAGACTCAAGACCCACCTGTTCACAGTTCACCGGACGCCTGCATAAGCCCCGCCCGCCCTCCCCTTCTCCTAACCCTATAGCAGGTTAACTTTGTGTGTTGTACATCTTGGATTGTTTTAAGAGTAACTTAGGCATTGCTTAGCATATTGTCATGTGTTTTAGATGTTTTAATTTTGCAAGTAGAAACTCGTTCTATTAACCTTGCAAACTCATGAATGGCCTTGAATCCTTCTGCCTCTATACTTAGCTTTATGTACCCACAGTGATGTATTGCTGTCTCTTCAACAATGTACTCTTTGTAAGTCGCCCGCTCTTGGATAAAAGCATCAAATGCCAAATGCCCTCAATGTAAATGTAAAATGTTAAAAAATGTGTGCGTCAGTGGCTTTTTCAACGCTTGGGGTCGCATGCAACGGTCACGTCCTACTGATGAGAAATGACCACTCGCAACGGAATGAATGAGATGAATGACCACTCGAACTGGTTGTAATTAGAAAGTATTGATCGCCCACGGTTTATATTATTAGGTGCAGGTGAACCGCGTATGTGTTAGCCGGTCTCCCCCCCCGGCCCCCCCACAGCCGTGGTCCGTGCCCCGGCTTGCGACCCAAGACTGCTTACCTTCTTCCAAATCCCGCTACTCTCTTCAGTTGGAATGTAACCTTCGCCGCACCGATTTTTGGATTCTTTGTAAAGTGTGTTGTGTTTCGCATTTCTTTTTTCCCCCTTGAGGGGAAAAGCGTGGGCCACACACAGATTTTGCAAAAATAAAAAAAATAAAAATAAAAAAAGCCCTAATTTACGGTTTTAGGATCTAGCTCGCAGCGGAGTGGAGCTGCTTAAGCTAATGAATGTAGGCTTTTCTAAAAGTTAATCTGTTAGAATTCTCCAATAATAACGCGACGCTCTGTACAGGGTGTTTTGTATCTATAACTTATATATTTTGTTTTAAAGAAGTGGGGGTTTTTTTATACTTTTTCGAAATATTCAAGTTGCAAGTCGGGTCAATTGTATTTTGTTATAGCCCTTAATCACAGGGTTAAACCCCAGTTTTTCAAAAAAAAAAAAAAAGGAAGGGGGCTTAATTTTTATATTTACCAATTATATGAAGACCCCACCTAGCAGCTCCACCCCCCGCCCCCACACCGCATCCCGCACCACTTGTAATCATTACACTGAACGTCCCCGCCGAGCTGCGCCGAAAGGGCGCCGACACTCCACTAAATATGAATAATATGGCTGTAATAATTGTTTATAATTAATCAACATAACAGAGAAGCCCTGTGTATTTGGCATGTAGTCATAGTCTAGCTATTCTCGAGTCAGCTGCTTTCCCTCGCCAACTGCACGTTCTCACCCGTTGATGTTTCCACATTTTGTGCCTTGTACTAGAGAGAACTAAAATTAATTAGTTATATTACTTATGGAGGACGTGACCCCAATAAGTGACTCGCCTCAAAACTCGCTACCCTACGCACACGACGACAGTCTGTGCCAGCCAGTCTGCATCCAGCTGTAGCGTTGGCTTGCCGGCAGAGATCGCGTGTTTGGGCTCCGCCTCTCTGGCAAAGCCCTTCCTCCTGGCCCAAATCGCGTGCAACGTTCTAATATGCAGGCCCGTCGGACGTGATCTCCGATAAGATGGATGTGTCCCTGGGGTGTCGGGTTGCCCCGCGGACTCGCCGTATGACGCAGCGAGGGCGGAGTGTGAAACGCCCGGACGTCAAGGCCCGCGTGTGGTGTTCCGCCCTGCTCCACTGACGAAAGGAGTAACCGCAGGCTAAGGGTGTTAGATGCCTTCTGGAACTCTGGTTATCTACTCTTCTGTTACCTGGCGGCCGCAGAGGGATCTGCTGCGAAGCTTGTTGCACCGGCCGGCTGCGGCCCCCGAAGGGCCCGGCTTCTTTTGGCCCAAGTGCTCTTGCTATTGATGGCGGCACACCAATCCATCCCGCCATTCCACCCCAATCACCCGCACGACAGTGAATCCAGGAACCGCACGACCCCAGTAGATGGCGACCCGATAGTCTCCCACACGTAGCAATCTACCAGTTCCCGAAAAAATCAAATCCAACAACCACAACGACAATAAATGTCAAATCAGAAACAAGCAGCAGTAGATAAAAAATTAAAAAAACCTTTGAATCATTGAACATTAAACAGAAAGTAATAATATAGAAATTCCCCGAAAAATTTTTAAAAATACAGACCGTATATTAAAAATAAAGCAATTAAAAGATTCTGTTACACAAAAAACCACTTTCCCCTTACGGTTGGCCGCTCTTCACAACAACAGAGCGGTTTCATAAAATCTGAAGAAACCATGCACTACAGCATATCCACGGAGTCAGGAGGGATCGCTATGGAATGAGGAGGAGGGAGGAGGGAGGGGGGGGGTGGGAAGAGGTGAGCAGTGTGTGAACGGTGGATGAGACCTCCTGGTTTGTGTTTCGTGTGGGTTTTGCTTGGTGACGAGTTCTAATTTGAGGACCCTAGGAACATAAATTTGGTTTCACTGGTTGCACTTCCTCACCTCCACACCCGCCCAGACCACCCCCCCCACCCCCACCCACCCCGGTCTCTAGCTTAAGCGGAAATATATGGCGGCCAGCTAATCCAGGGAGGACCAGCATCCTGCCAATGGCTCATGGTGCCATTGAAGACCTCTGGCTGTAGACCGCATACACCTCACGATCTGGGGAAAATGGACAACGACCGCATACACCACAGCCTGCACCGACAAGAGAACGCAGAGCAGGAGAGAGCGTGAGGAGAGAGATGAAGATGGACGGTCTGCGGGTGGCGGGTGGGCGTCGTGGCGGTTGTCACCTATTGTGCTTGTGAGTTTATGCTCTAACTGTATGCACTGTGTGTTGTGTCTTCTGTGTGTGTTTGTGTGTGTTTCGCATCTGTCTCTAGGCTGACTCATTGGTGCATGCTACTCTGTAGGCCATTGTGGCTCGATGATCTCTCACAGCCACACGAGCAAGCACAAGTACAGCGACAAAGGAGACAGAACGGAGCAGAGAGCCAACCCAAGAAAACCCACGTGTAAGAATACAAAATTCTTGCATCTGCTCACTCCTTTCTCTCTTGGTTGTCTCGCGTGCTCTTCTGCCCTGCCAGCATTAGACATGTGCCCCATCTCTCCTCTCATCGGTTAATTGTCCATCATCTTCCTCTCTATATCTTTCTCTTCCGATTCTTCACATTTCATGCGCCGTTCAGGCGCCCGTGTACGGACTATTCGACCCACTATTTCGGAATGTGAATCTTGCTAATACGTTTTTTGCCCCTCTGCATCCAGGGGCTGAGGTTGCGCATGGACATTATGCGTGCGGGCGAGTTTTGGGTTCCTCTGTTCTGTGTGTTTGTGTGTGTGTTGCGTGTAGTGTGTGTGGTGTCTGTGTGTGTCTGTCATTCCGTCGCTTGCTTTGGGTGTGATGCGTTGGTTGTGTGTGGCTGTAGCGTTCCCGGTTGGTGTGGTTGTGTACGTTTGCTGGCTCTGTGATGCGTACGTATCCAGAAATCGCAGCTAGCGACAACAACAACCCACACTCCAGGAATGCGAATGAGACAATGCACGCTCCGTCGTAAAACAGACAAGCAATACACAGTGAAAGCAACCCCACAAATCGTTCGCGGGGCAGGGGGGGGGGGGCAGGGGTCAGAAAGATAGCCCGCCGTCGCGGTCTGGTCCGCCCTCCACAATGAAACCAAGCTGGGCCGGTCGAAGGCTTAGGTGGTGTTGTGTCAGTTTTGATGTTGTGTATGGCTGTAATAGTTTGGTTGAATCAATTGTTTGTGTGGTTGTTGCCAGAGCTCCTGCATAGGGCAGTCCATTCAAAGGCATGAATTTACCTAAGAAATAAATGAAACGTACCACCAGATAATTGCACGGCCGGACCAACCAATAATGACCTTCTCTCGCTGCCACCCTGTAGCCGCGCCAATGCCCTTCTGACCCCATTCTCCCCTCACCCAAACCCAACCCAAACCCAACCCACAAACCTCGCCACCCCCCCCCCCCCCCCCGTCGAGCCGCGTTCACCACTGTGCCCCCCCCCCCCCCCGCGCCTGCCTCGATAGTGTGTTGTATTTTAGTCCCTGGATATGTGTGTATGCCTTCTCGGCGCGCGCTGTAGCTGCCTGTGTTTGTGGTGTAAAATGAGGTTGCTGTGTGTGTGGCCCATAATTCCCATTCACCACAGGCGTTTCGTCTCTAAAAGAGCGAACAAAAACAATAAAAGTGTCCGGCACAATGCGGGCTCCACGGGATATCACAGAGGCACCAAAAGGAAGGGAGATCTGCCTTATCATTAATTTATGTACTAAATAAGTACGTTCCATAAATAGCTGGGCGTCTCCTCCTGATACCTCACTTTAGTCCCCAGTGGGGCCCAGGCATCTTTCTTATGGCTTTCGTGTCCTAACAATGATAGTTTTCCGCAAGTTATCAAAATAAACAACTAGACAATAGAAAGCCATTATCTATGAGACGGTTATCACACCCCCACTGGGCGGTCAGGTCTCCCGCTCTGCTGCCTCGTGTGATCGTGTGTGATCCGGTGTGTCCCCCGCGCTAGCGAGTCGCTCGCTGTGCGTGTGGTGCCTGAGGCTCGCTCGCTGTTCCGATCGTTAGATCTGGCTCGTGTGCGCTTGTGCGTCCTGTGGTGTGTGTGTGTGTGACTATATTCATCTATTAATTAAAGTATATAGTGATAACTCCTGGCGTCCAAATCACGAACATAGAGAGAGTATAGGAACTGATTTTGAATTATCAGTGGAATGGTACAATAAATATGGAAATCGTCACCAGGACACGCTCAGCATTTGCTATATTTCATGTCCCGTTACGGGGTTTGAGAGCTCGAAGGCGGGCAAAGAAAAACATCTCCCGACCAGACAAAAGCGGACAAAGACAAAGACATTAATTACACACTCGTACACAAATACTCTCGCATCATCACTACTCCTCACTACCTCATCACATCCTCTATCTCCTCTCTCTCTCTCTCTCTCTCACTCACACCTACACTTCTTCCTCTCCCTATACACACACAATCACGCTGCCTGAAACCAAACCAATCAATGACAACCCATCAATTATATCCTTGACATTCGCTAGGTCGAGCACGCAATAGGTGGTTTTTCGGTCCCTAGATAATGGAAAAGCGCTGAAGCAATTAATGGACCAAATTTCCCTCCATCTTTGTTCAGAGAGAAGAACAAAGATCTCGGACTTAAACAAAACACGTGATTAGTCATGACCTGGGTGGGACGGGGGGACGGGAAGGCGACAGAACAGACAGACAGATTTCCATTCCATGCTATGCAAACAAGGTGTGTCGTGTGTGTGTGGGGTGTGTGTGTGTGTGCATGCGTTGTGTGTGTGTGTGTGTGTGTGTGTGTGTACGTCGCGCAGTATATACCGGACCACCGTCAACAAAGCAGAGTGGAAGGGAGATCCCAATAGAATTCCAGCCAGCACGTATACTGCCCAGAGTCTGTCGTAAGTGACGTTGGGCAGGTACTAGAGCACCTCTTCTCCTTGTTCTGTGGATGTTCACACCTGCCGTCTGAGGAGCAGGAGGAGGGAGGAGGAGAGGAGAGGGGGGAGGAAGAGGAGGAGGAGAGAGGAGGGAGTAGGAGGAGGAGAGCCACCAAGTGTGGAGGAGGAGAGGAGAAGAAGGAGGCAGGAGGGAATACAAAAAAGCATGAGGAGTAGGAGGAGGGAAAGTATTTGAAGATTAAAGGAGAAGGTTGTGGGGGGGGGGGGGGGGGAGAGAAGAGTGAGGGGAGGAAGGGAGATAACGGAAATGGAGAGAGAGGATTGGAGAGGGTTATCGGAAGGAGAGGGGGGAGAGAGAGGGAGGGGAAGAAGCACACAGGGATTACAAAAAAAGAAATAAAACTCATAGACGGCGCACAAAACACAGAAGACTGGACAATAAATATCAACTAATAAACGAGCTTAGAAAAGAAAGGAGAGAGGATTTTGAGCGATACGGTACCTCCAATATCAGGTCCGTCTCTGGAGGTGTGTGTGTGTGTGCCTTTGTGTTTTGGTTGCTACTATGGCAAAGGTAGTCGCTGTGTGTGCGCATGGGTAGAGTGATAAAAGGTTATACCGTTCACAGGAGTCTGTAGTAGGCACAGGTACTTTGTTGACACCCAATGAAATACAGAGGAGTTTCCCCGGTTAAACCAGTCTACAATACAATGTGCATTGAAATACTTATTAGAAGAGATTAGACGAATTTCAGGGTAGGAGCGTTCTGGAAGGAAGAAATAAGACAACACCCAACTGTGAACCTAAAAAATCCATAAACACCCTTTACGACCGTGACGCACGATGCTCAAATGATGTATATATGACCATCAGACGGATATACACATGGGGGAGTAGGGGGGGAGTAAGGGGGAGTAAGGGAGGAGTTCTCCATTACGCGTGAATATCTCGCTTTGTTACTATATGGAAAAGCGAGATCGAGATAGCTGGCTTGCACCACCCCGAACCACCACCACACAAATATACTACAAATCTACACTCATAGAGTGAGGTAGATAGCGAGAGCAAGCGCACACAGCGTCATAGGACACTTAACATCATCATTGGCCCTTTTTTGGACCTTGGCAACTCCACCTACAACTTACAACACCATCACGCTATGTCCAAACACACGATTTACACGCCACACACATATTGAACAAATGAACCCAAAGTCACATTTAGCATGACAGCTACCCGGCTGGTCTCTGCGTGGAGGCACTTCGAAGTAGCAGAGTAACAAGTGTATAAAGACACGCGCGAGAGATAAATGAGATGAGATGCACGAGAGGAGATGTATGGACAGAACGAATCGCCTTATGATGACTCTAAGTGGAGATTAACAATGACAGCATCCACACACACACACACCACCCGAGCACAACACACAGCACACAAACACCTTACTGACAGGACAAGTCACCACTCTAGGGACGCAAGAGTGACAGATCTGAGATAAAATAGACACAGCACAGTTACACGACGCAATGCGGAGAGTTAGAGAAGACAGTGAGAGAATGACAGAGCGAGGAAGGATCGGTGATTACAAACCGGTCGGAAGATGCCTGTTGATTATATTCAGCGTGCGAGAGTCGAGAAACTATAGAGAAGTGAGATCGAATTAGAGAAGGACCAGAGGAGCAGGGTGGATAGATAGAGTGACGGAATGGTGGCGTCCTTCCTCGCTGGAGACTGAGAGAGACCTGAACCGTAGACCTTCCCTGAGAGAGACGAGCTAGTTAGACGTATTGAGAGAACTGAGAGGCGGAGGGGGAGACTCGTGACCTAACGAGACTGGACAGACCTCGCTCCTTCAGCCCGACACCACAAGACTCTGAGCCACAAATTCACAGGCGAGATAAGCCGTCCTGACACCGCCTAATCTATCTCCTGTTAACACTCCAACCCCGGCGATTCGCGTCGCGATCGGGCCTGCACACACACACACCACACAACAACAACACAACACAACTACGACAGTTCATCGACCGTGCGTCGGTTGGAACGGTCCGACAAAGTCAGGGATGTGTTGCGCAACGCGGTTTTGACTTGAAGGGGGCTGGATTATCTGTGCTGCAAAAAAAAGAAAAGAAAAGAAAAAAGAAAAAGAAACCTCAGGGAAAATTACTGCGGAAAATTAAGTTTGCCGACATAATGAACACTGAATGCGTTTTTCCCGTTAAACTTTTTTTTCGGTTTTTAAAAAAAGATAAGACCGAGAGAGGAAGAGATCTCTCGGACCGCGACGTACGCGACAGTGGAAGGAGCGGAAATAAGAGACTAGAACTAGAAAAGAGGAAAGAAGGCAGAGCCAGAAGACTCTCTTGCATGACTAGATGGATCAGGCCAGATCCAGAGGGTGGTAGTACAGAAGGAGAGGCGAGACACTGCTGAGACGAGATGACGTACGCGGACGGCAAAGGACAGCTGGACTGACCTCGCGGATGCGGCCGGGGAGAGGGAGTCGGAGAACGTTCCAGAGGAGACATCTGTAGTACAACAGCCATATAATATAGCATATACAATAGACATATTATTATTAGGACTTCGTGAGACGAGTGCCACCCAGTGGGTCGTTTGCATTACTCCGTGTTCCTATCTCTGCCTGTCTGGTCCTCCTCCTCCATTTGCGTCTCTCCTCCTCCTATACACCATAGAGAGCACTCAACGTGCGCTCGGCTCTCCGTGGAAATAAATCCACACACAACAGAAGAGCGCTTAGAGACTGACGAGAATGAGTGTAGAGGAAAGCGTGGCACTCAAAGTGAAAGAGGAGCGAGGAGTCGTGCGGTCGCGCGGAAGACAAGGATCGCACCAGAATATGGTACCAGAGCCTCAGTTAGCACCAGGGCTTAGCATTACAGCCCACAGACCCACGCACATGCCGACGACCGAAGGTGCGAGGCACGACATGATGCCCTGGATATACTTAAGCCGAGGTCTCAAGCCGAGCAAAAACCAGCCGTGAACCTGGGGAGGAGGAGGAGGAGGAGGGCGAGAGTCGATCCATACGGCAGCAGTCTCCAGCGCACCAAGGAAGAACCCCAGGGGAGGTGACGGATGGGGGAGCTCGAATTGAATGCCATGGATAGGGGGTGCTCCCACCCGCAAGGCGTACGCGGCCGGGCGGGCTGATGCGTCTGAGCAGGGGACGCGGATCCGGTTGCCGTCGGACGGGTTCACAAACGTTTCCGGATCGCGCGCGCTCGCCTCGCTCTCGTGGGGGTTACCATTGGACGACCCGTGAGCCAGCCCGATTGGTTGGCCACCCAACACGTATAATGTGGGCAGACCTTGCCCACGGTGCTTATTGGGGCCCGCGTCGGCCTCCGTCACGGTTGGTTCAGCGCCGTGCGAGTGACGTCGGAAGATGGAGACCCTCCCACGTCGTCGACGAGAACCACCTCGGAGCTAGATTCAAATGCACACACACGCACACACATGCACACGCCGCACACACACAACACACACGCACGCACACACACGCACGCACACACACGCACGCACATGCACGCACCAACGCACACCGCACCCAACGCACAGACACACACACACACCCGCGTGCAACGCACTCGAGCACCGCTACACCACACAACACGAGCGACGCGCCTAGCTACACAAACCAGCCACAACCACCAACACACACACAACGCACCACACACACACGTAAACACACGACGCGTACAAACACGCACACGACACGCGTTACACCAACCACACACACGCAACCGAGTTAACACACCACACGGCCGAACACACATCACGTACTGCGAACACACTCGGAACACCAACACACACACACAACACAGCCACCGCACACAACACACACACAACACATCTAACCAACACGCACGGCAACCCACACGACACGACCACACACGCGCATTGCGAACGCAGCACGCCACACACCGAATTGCAACGTCGTCACTGCCAACACAACCAGCAGCACACCACAACACCGATATGCACGTCGTATATACCAACCACACATCTAACCGACACCAAACCATAGAACTCACACGAGTCAACACACACTACAACATACACACAACATTAAAACGCATACCATACAGACATAGCATAGCGGCCTACCAACACGGAGCCCATTGAACACATCGAGCTCTCTAATCAGCACACAGACTCCGCGATCACCACACGGAGAGAGCAGGAAAGCGGGGCACACAACAGACACCAACGAGCAAACAACCCGATGACACAACACGACACCGCTCAAGCAACAAGTCTTTAACCACCACACAAATAACTTACGAGCGGGTAGCGCATCTCACGTCACGTGCGTGGTTCCGATCCTACTTAGTCCCCAGATTCAACATCCATCACATCGGCGCACCACACCAACGACACACAACAACACAACACAAACCGACAACAACCAACACACCATCGCAGCACACACGACAACACATCAACACGCGCTAACACACCACATCACGAGCGCACACTACACCGCCACCACAACAGGAGCCGCAACCAACGACAGTCCCACTGTACATGCTGTTTCCAAAGCGAGAGAGAGATTCAATCCATCACACACCGAGCACACAGGTGGTCAGGCGGCAACAAACATGCACACACACGCACACGCACACGCACGACGCACATGCACGCACACGCACACGACACAAACACGCACACGCCCACACACACACAGCACACGCACACAACACACACACACACGACGGCGTGGTTGCGGGCGTTCACCGACTACACGTCCTCGAGTCACACACCACACTATCAACAACCTTTTTGAGAATGCCCCACGACGTATAGTGCATTAGCCTGTCAGCGCCCGTTAGGGCTGCCGTTTATTACCGGCGCTGCTCGGTGTGTGTAGCCTTGTCAGCGACCACGTAGAAGACATTAGAGCAAGAGAAGACGTTTGTGCGGCGTTTATTTTTTTTTCTTTTTTTCTTTCTTCTTCTCTTCCGCGGGCTTCCTCTGGCGTCGCTTTACACTCATGCCTCTTCTCTCTCGATTTCTCTCT
>PIJE02002808.1:15000-28242 GCA_002895965.2 Coryphaenoides rupestris | reverse complement strand
GTGAACTAAGCATAGCTACTTAACCTGTGGTGCACTAGCGATCTCAACAGCACCACAGGCTGAACATAGACTCTAACTGGGCCAGGTGAGGCCAATTAAGCCAGCCACCAAACACACACACTCCCACAGTCTCGTAATGGATCACCAACCCTGGTGGGTAAAACAGGGGCTGTCGTAATTATAATAAGTTCATTCCCAGCAGACATAATATATTTGTCACTTTTACTGACACGGTCAACCTTCGTTTCCCACAATGCATGTTTTCTTGAGGCTTTCAGGAAGTAAAGAGCTTCATTACAGATAAACTCTGAGTCTCTTTGTTGCAAGACAAAGAGCTGGTGAGAGCATTTGAGAGCTTTTACACACAAAAAAAAGATGTATTTGCTCATGACCATCGTACAGTATTATATATTAACTTCCTAGAAAGCTAAAGCGACATGAATGGTGATGAGAGGTTAATGGTTCTATAATCCACACTTTGGTCACGTTCAATAATGTATAGGTGCTGAATATGAAGACATTTGTCAGCTATTAGTGCTCTGGGGGGAATATCTGCTTCAAGTTGACTGTGTGGCCCCATGTAGATTGTAGAAAGACTCCTCGCTCATTTATGACCAATCAGGGCACCTCTTCCCTGATTGGGTTCAAAGGGAACACGTCTTGCCTGTCAATCACAGGTGTGTGAACGCAACACTTCTCAATGGCAGGTGAACAGTAAGGAGGGCGGGACGGAGCAGAGATGGAGGGGCGGTTGTTTATAAGATGAGATAAGATAAGATAGAACTTTATTAATCCCGAAAATCCTCGATCCTGCTCTCTTTAAAACGGTCAATTCTTACTCCCAGCAGCGTTAACATAGACAACCAATCCCAGTAGTCGACTGGTCCAAACACACCGCGACTCTTCCAGTCTCTTCCCCTCCTAACCCTTCTGCTCTGTGTCCCGGAGGCTCAGTTAATAATAATGACCTCTAGATGCAGATCGGCGACCGTATCTCCGTGCTTATATCTCCAGTATATTCACCCGCCGTATCGTAGTGTGTTTATGGGATTACTGATGATGCGTCGCGTTGCCCCGTAACGCAACGCATCGACCGCAAAATTGGATGTTTGGATGTTTGCCATTAGAGATGCGGGAACGCTTCCGTACGCAAACACACGGTTCTCAAGCAGCGTGGATGCTCAGGACGTCCGTGCCGTGTTTTGATTTGTGGATCATCTTAATGAGTCCCGAGAAACGACCAAACAACTCTCGATCACCGGTACCATCATGGATAGAGAAATCAAAACCTGACCACAACAGAACAGAACCGTTTTCCCCAATTGCCAAGAAACTTAAGATATTGGAAATATGTGAAAGTTAGTTTGACATGAACCTCATGGAACTTCGAAATTAGAGTTTGAAAAGTGGATCCTTGTAGGTGGTGTAAAATTAATACATATGTGAATAAAGTATTTTTCTTTGTATTGTAGACGGGAAAAAGTTCCTTTTTGCCGATAGCAAAACTGAAATACAAAAACAAAAACCCAGAACAACACACTGATGTAAAGTCATGGCTCGCCATGTGACTGAGCTGTGTTACCTCCGGTCCACACAGACGGGAGTATGATGTAATATTATATGTTCTGCCACCGTCCACTCTAATGGCCGGAATCTCAATCAAATCCAGTGGCGATGGTATAGAGGAGATGACGGGAACATTATTTGGTCGTGCTCTCGTCCAAACTCATTGGGATCCATCACTGTGTGGATCCTGCATTACCCTTTCTGACCTCGCACAGGGACAAATGGACACACACACACACACACACACACACGCACACACACGCACCACACACACACACACGACACACGCACACACACGGCACACGCACGCACGCACACGCACACACACACACACACACACACACACACACACACACACACACACACACACACTCACACACACACCCACACACACACACACACACACACACACACACACACAGCCTTAACCTTTGTTATCGTAAAGTTCAGTGGTTTGTCTGGTTTCCTGCTGAAACAGCGCGGTCGGGTCGTTGAGAGTAAATGTCGTGATGTGGAAACACACACATGGACGCTCGACGTTGACACGGACCGCGTTGCGAGCGAACGCCTGCCTGCAATCCCATTGGCCGGGGCCGTGTCCGTGCGCCAACGAACACTCGTGACTCATCCCAATCCGTGTCTGAAGCGACCGACGACTACAACCGCTCACCGCAAACGGTCGGCGAAGAGGACGGCTACGCGGTAAACGACGCGCAATTAAACGCAGCGAATTAATCTCCCGAACGGCTGCTTCCGGGCCACGCGACCGTGCGGGCCACATTGGCGCCCCCCCCCCGTCTGCGTGCCTCAAAACCGCGTGCCGCAAATCACAAGCGGCGTCACGGGCGAAGCACATTGATTTCTCTCGTTCTTTCCTCGTTCTAATTAGCGACAGGGAGGTCAGCGGGTGTGAAGGGCTGTCGTGGAGAACTGTCACAACGAGAGGAAAACTCGAGGCTTTGCAGTGTTTGTTCGCTTGAGATTAACGACCGCGTGCGGAGCTCCCCTATTCCCACGTGGGGGTTAAAAAAAAGGCGTCGGCTTATCGCCCCCTCGGTCCGGGGTTCGCCGTCTGGGGGGGGTCACCAAATCGATTTAGTTTAATCATTCAATTGCGTGAACTCCGTCGAATGCTGGATGCTCGGTTCGCTTTATGTCTTATTTTATCAATAAAGAATCATGTTGCGCGTTTCACGAGTTTAGGATTTAAGTTGGACGTCTCCAACTTAAATATACGAGGCTACTTCATGTTAGAAGTTTTAAAAAGGCGGTGAAACGACCGCTTTGCTCAGTTCAGATCTACGGTGTTGTGGTCGCCGATGTTTTTATTTTGTGTCATCTGACCTCTGACCTCAATGTCAAGACAAATCCTCAGCTTCTGTGTCAAGAATTGATCACATTTTGACAAATTCACGGGCATTTGGAATAGAAACAGACAGGGAACGGGGGTACGAAGCGCTTATCTTTTCGACTGTAACACGTTATGGTGAATAGTATGATAATGAGGCGGCGGGGGTCTCGTGAGAAGGGGTAATGTCCGAGGCCCGCGGTGAGAACGCACCGAGCAGAGGTGTGAGCTGCCTGTATAGCCCCGCCCCCCCGCCTGGGTCTCGTCTAACCCCTGAATACTGAATACCAACGACGGTGGCGGTTCTGCTTACAGTCGGTTGGTGATGCCCCCCGCGCCCAGGGAGGTGGGATGTTAAATGGTAATTCTTATGCGGCGGTAATGGAAATGCTGATGTTTGTGATTCCCGCTGCGCTGTTGCGGAAATATTATTCTGTTTCTGCGCGGGGAAAAAAAAATTGCTAAAAATAGTATTTTGGTGAAGAAAAAAATAATAATCTTCCTAATAATAATAATAATAATAAATAAAATAGTTGAATATCAATACAAATATCGCAAATATTGCTTTGAACTGTATATTTTGTACTTAAAAGTTAGTTTAAAAAATGCAGTTTAGTTTTTTTATCGATGAAAAGTATGTGCTGGTTATGTTTCCAAGTGTGCAAGGAAGCATAAATAGGGCATGAAGAACAACTTTAATGAATAAATTATGTTTTTATCCTAAAGTTACCCCAAACACACACACACACACACACACACACACACACACACACACACACACACACACACACACACACACACTTCCCACTGCAGTTATTGTGCGCTGCAGTAAGTAAGAGATACGCAATTTAGGTGCTGATGGTCTCCTCCCCGTTTAAGACGACGGCCAATTTAAATATTTAGTCACTCAGAAGTTTCGCCATTGAGGCGTAAGAAGTGTTATGAAGGCTTCTAGCTTTCTTCAACTTGGTAATATCATTATTTTATGAGGTTTACACGGTCGGATAACCTTCTGATGTTGAGACTACGGCTGATACAGTGTGTGTGTACTGTGTGTGTGTGTGTGTGTGTGTGTACTGTGTGTGTGTGTGTGTGTGTACCGGCCAGTTGTTTCACTCATGGATTACCTTTGAATTAATTGGGGCGCTGTGGATGTGGTGGTTAGCACAAAGCTAAGGGACACAAATTCAGGCCCCAAAAAAACAAAACACACAGAAAACAATCACGAGTCCGAGGTGAGCGACGGATCAAGGGTGGCCGCGGCAAAACCACTTCATCCTTCCTCATGTGTGAGCGGGGAAAACAAAGGGTCTGCAAATGTTAATATGATCACATAACGTTCCTCGGCAACCATTAGCTCGTCCGGCTCTCGCTAATGGGTTTTGTCTGGCGGGGCTGCAAACATCGCATTAGCCTGAGGAAGGAAGGTTCCTAACGGACGCGCCGCGACCTGGAAGCATCCGAGCGGCGGCCGTGATAAGAGCTCGTTTCGAATTCACCGGACGCCGAAGGGAAGGCGCCTCAATTCCCCCTTTTCTTATCTCCTTTAGCATAGGGGTGCATTGGGGACCGTCCTTCATGAAAGGAAAGGACATATAATTCCATCCCCACAATTCCTTGCGGCAGCACCGTTTTGAAAAGCATCGCGCCGTACACAAAAACAATCGACGTGACCGATAAAGGGTCGTCATGTCAACGATAATACAATAGAGATTCATGGAGAGTTAATTATACGTTCAGAACTCCTAACATCCGCAATCAGCCATCGTTTCGACCAATCACGTCGCCGGAGGCGGGCATCTTTAAGCGTGTAATTGCCAAACACAAGCTCGGCCAAGCGGTAGTAAACTGTAAAGAAGTGTCTGGAAAGGGTTCAAATCAACACCGTGAAGAAATACACTTATTAAACTCCCATTCTGGAAGCTTCATCCACTCGTGGAAATGAACTTTCCTCGGTTGAGTCTTCACAACAAAACAGAATACAAGATGTAACTCATCCTGCTGGGTCAGAGGTTCTGCTGTAACACAGTAGGACTGATCAGAGGTTCTGTTGTAACACAGTAGGACCGATCAGAGGTTCTGTTGTAACACAGTAGGACTAGGGAGTATACATAGAATGTGGTCTCTCGTCGCTCAGGTAATCGTTGGACGACTGTGCAAACTATCCGACGTCTGTTTAGGAAGCTGCCGTGGAGAGTACACAAGGAGGAGCCCAGCGATTCAGGGTCTATACTGTCTCGTATAACACAGCCTAGTGCTACTAGACGGCACGAGTCAACGAGCTTACTGTCTGCTCAATGACGAGTAACTACTGGAGAGACAGGAGCTTTTGGAGTACACTCAGTAGAGAGCAGCATATGGATCTCGTTATATGAGCACAGTACGTGACGCAGTCAGAGGTTTCTGTTGTAACACAAGTACTGGATCCTCTCTCTGATGCTGCTATCACGAGTATACTAGTCTACATCAGTTGAATGACTTGCCATATCAGAGACGGTCACTGCACTTAGGTTTATCCACTATCCACTACCAATCTGCGACCTCAACAACAGAAATATACAGACGCCTGGCACCCAAGGAGAGAAAGGAGGGAAGGAACAGATGCAGAGGCACTCGAGTGAGATATTTGGCAATAGTTGCAGTTCCACTGCAGGAAGCCTCTTGAATCGGGAAATGTCACTACATAAGGTGCTCGCGTGCTTTACAAACAGATCGTATTGCGTTCAGTAGGATAAGAAGTTTTCCTCTTTCCTTTTGTGTTGAACATGAAGAGAACTTAATACGGGCCGACACCATTCTCCACATACGACGAGGCGAGAGAACAAAACACTACCTAGCTGTGTTACAACAGAACCTCTTGATCAGTCTACCGTGGTTACAATCACACACCAGGAACTCTCACCATTCAGTCCTACTTGTGTTTAGTAAAGCCATGAAGTTCATGATAGTCACTAAAGGTATCTCTAACTGTGGTCTCACCAACCTACATGAACCTCTCGGCACTCGCGCTCACTGGTGGGTCGTCCACATCGCATCCGTGTTAATCGTATAAAGCAAGCTCGCCACGAAATCTTCCGGAGGTCTCAGACAAGGGGCATTCTCTGATCTTGCGTGTTACAACTAACTCCCTATCAGTATCCCACGTATTACCTATATAACTGTTGATTATACAAGGCAGAACCTCTGATCAGTTACCTCATACTCTATAGTGTTACACTGTCTATAACAAGGCGCTAGATGGATGCGCTGTGAGATACAAGGATGTGGCGACTGATGCTTAGCAGCAGAAAGCCATAATGACCACAAAGACAGGCACTGTAATTTGGAAGAGTGGGAGCGAGAAAGAAAACTCGTTAGCGGACGGAGGATGGGAGGATTTTGAGCCCCAAAAAAATAAACGCAACGTGAGGCACGAGGGTGGGCGGTGCGGACGACGTGAGGAGGTGGCGGCGGCGGCGGCGGCGGCCGGGGAGGGAGGTGCGCTCTCCGAGTGTAAAGAACGGCGCGAAGAGAGATTGTCAGGATTGTCGGGAGTCGGGCCGTTAGGCGTTGGGATTTCTCATCTCTCCGAAAAGTGTGTCGCACCCGAAACCACATTGTTGGCGGCGGAATAAAAAATCTAATCAAAATCAAAATATAACCCCGACCTGCCATCCGCCCAGACAGCCGGAACTTTCACTGTTTTTGTTCCACGTCTGCAAATTAATGCAAATTCGTGTAAAGTGAGCCGGAAGTGGTTGTTGGACCCACGGCGGAGATCATGTTTGGTTTTCAGGTGGTTTCGGCGATTGGAAACGCAATGATGGCCCACATGGCGGAGGAATGCAGAGGAAGTGTATAATCGGCCTTTCAGCCGTGGGCACCCAGTCAACGTGAGAGAGACATACGTCGTGAACCACGATACAGTAACTATTAATAAACAGGTACACAGTGGCAGTAATACTTTAATTTTTAAATCATCGATATCAGACGTCCTAAGGTAGAAGGACGAGGTTATAGAAATATCAATGTTTGGTAATTAATACTAAGATGACTGGATTGAGACTGTAGTAGATGAAATCATAACTCAGATCAGTATAACTTATAATGAACACTAAATCACACATCTCTACTGTCTCCAGGTTATGTTACATAACTATGACACAAATGATCCCTACTTGCCTTTACTGGCGTCTATTTGTCTACTTGTTCAGTGCTAATGTGTGTCTTATTGTATATTATAGATAATACTTAATTATAAGGCACTTTTCAAAACACAATGTGCTTGACAAGAACAAAACCACCGCAAAGATGAGATAATGAGAGCGCAGACATACAAAACCAAACTGCAGCAAACATAATAATTGTATCCGAGAGTCAAACCAAGATAAAGAAATAGATCACAGAGCGAAGACGACATCCTGGACGTTCTCGTTGTCCTCCAGCGGTCCACACACCGCGCAGAAGAGAGGTCGTCGTACGCAAGGTCAGGAGATCAGAGGTCAGATAATCCGCGTTATTTACTGTCAGTCACGATGGGGGGGGTAGTAGCCGGTTAAAGCTCGGTGGGTCGCGAGAGCATCTTTGTTATGTTGGCCTTCAGCCACACTTCTCCATCTCCACCAACCTGATTCCGGCGTTCAAAGAAAAGTGCAGGGCAGTGGCTCAGGAGGTTGATCGTTTTGTCTGGACGCCGGGAGGTTGCCGGTTCGATCCCCGGCTCTCACTCCACCAGTCGAGGTCGATAGCCAGGTAAGAGAGGTGCTCGTGTGATAACGCCCCAAGGCAGAGGACGCGAGTTGGAGGTCAGCGACCGGGGGTGGCCGGGGGCCTGGTATTTCTGAAATACCCTCGGGACGCCTCGGATTCTCTCAAACACCCATGTAATATTCGCCCCCTGAAGAGGCAAACTACACCAGCCGATGGCACAGTTCCCGGACTGTCCGCCGAGAAACAGAAAGACCATAAAAACAAGACGCCGAACCCCTCAAACCGGATCACTTTTCTCCACTCGCTTCCGGGGAATATTCTCCTCTAACAGTCTTCCACTTCGTGCGCGTGGCTTTTAGTCATCTCAACGGAACAAAACCATGGAACCAGGATGTCGATGAGAGGTCAGAGGTCAGAGGTCGGAGGCCGTCACGCGGTCTCTGACGCAGAGCGCAGACGTATCGAACTTTCGCCGCCGTCTGTTCGATAGGTTGAGGACAGCGGGCTAAATATGTCCTCCTGTATCACAGCAAGTGGATATACGTGATAATCATCGTTCATTAACGTCTCATTTGTGCGCCGTGGCTGATGAAGATATCAATAGGTGGGGCCGACCGTAAACCTCTCTCTCTTTACTTCTTTCTTCCGGGTCGTTCCATCCTACTACCGGTTCTCTCCTTCATCCCAACCGCTCCCGAGTCCCGGGAGTTTCAAGGGTAAGCGGCGCTCCGGAGTCATTACCTCGCCGCCGGACAACTTCGCCATTGTTTAGATGGGTAAGCGTGATTCACATTAACTGTTGATTAATTGTTCCCATTTGTTGAGCTGACAGAACAGTGATAAAGAGAGTAAGTAAGTTTGCACACATTCCGGGCATTTGGAATAGAAACGACGGGGAACGGGGGTACGAAGCGCTTATCTTTTCCGACTGTAACACGTTATGGTGAATAGTATGAAATGAGGCGGCGGGGGTCTCGTGAAGAAGGGGTAATGTCCGAGGCCCGCGGTGAGAACGCAACCGAGCAGAGGTGTGAAGCTGCCTGTATAGCCCCGCCCCCCGCCTGGGTCTCGTCTAACCCCTGAATACTGAATACCAACGACGGTGGCGGTTCTGCTTACAGTCGGCTGGTGATGCCCCCCGCGCCCAGGGAGGTGGGATGTTAAATGGTAATTCTTATGCGGCGGTAATGGAAATGCTGATGTTTGTGATTCCCGCTGCGCTGTTGCGGAAATATTATTCTGTTTCTGTGTGCGGGGAATTTTTTTTTGCTAAAAATAGTATTTTGGTGAAGAAAAAAATAATAATCTTCCTAATAATAATAATAATAATAAATAAAATAGTTTGAATATCAATACAAATATCGCAAATATGCCTTGAACTGTATATTTTGTACTTAAAGATTTCAGTTTTAAAAAATGCAGTTTAGTTTTTTTATCGATGAAAAGTAATGTGCTGGTTATGTTTCCAAGTGTGCAAGGAAGCATAAATAGGGCACGAAAAAACAACTTTAATGAATAAATTATGTTTTTAATCCTAAAGTTACCCCAAAACACACACACACACACACACACACACACACACAACACACACACATCACACCACACACACAGAGATACGCAATTTAGGTGCTGATGGTCTCCCCCCCCCCCCCCGTTTAAGACGACGGCCGATTTAAATATTTAGTCACTCAGAAGTTTCGCCATTGAGGCGTAAGAAGTGTTATGAAGGCTTCTAGCTTTCTTCAACTTGGTAATATCATTATTTTATGAGGTTTACACGGTCGGATAACCTTCTGATGTTGAGACTGCGGCTGAATACAGTGTGTGTGTACTGTGTGTGTGTGTACTGTGTGTACTGTGTGTGTGTGTGTGTGTGTGTGTACTGTGTGTGTGTGTGTTGTGTGTGTGTGTGTGTGTGTGTGTGTGTGTGTGTGTACTGTGTGTGTGTGTGTACTGTGTGTGTGTGTGTGTACTGTGTGTGTGTGTGTGTACTGTGTGTGTGTGTGTGTGTGTGTTGTGTGTGTACTGTTGTGTGTACTGTGTGTGTGTTGTGTACTGTGTGTGTGTACTGTGTGTGTGTGTGTACTGTGTGTGTGTACTGTGTGTGTGTGTGTGTGTGTGTGTGTACTGTGTGTGTGTACTGTGGTGTGTGTGTAACTGGTGTGTGGGCGTGTGTGTGTGTGTGTGTACTGTGTGTGTGTGTGTGTGTGTGTGTGTGTGTGTGTGTGTACTGTGTGTGTGTGTACTGTGTGTGTGTGTACTGTGTGTGTGTGTGTGTGTGTATGTACTGTGTGTGTGTGTGTGTGTGTGTACCGGCCAGTTGTTTCACTCATGGATTACCTTTGAATTAATTGGGGTGCTGTGGATGTGGTGGTTAGCACAAAGCTAAGGGACACAAATTCAGGCCCCAAAAAAACAAAACACACAGAAAACAATCACGAGTCCGAGGTGAGCGAACGGATCAAGGGCGGCCGCGGCAAAACCACTTCATCCTTCCTCATGTGTGAGCGGGGAAAACAAAGGGTCTGCAAATGTTAATATGATCACATAACGTTCCTCGGCAACCATTAGCTCGTCCGGCTCTCGCTAATGGGTTTTGTCTGGCGGGGCTGCAAACATCGCATTAGCCTGAGGAAGGAAGGTTCCTAACGGACGCGCCGCGACCTGGAAGCATCCGAGCGGCGGCCATGATAAGAGCTCGTTTCGAATTCACCGGACGCCGAAGGGAAGGCGCCTCAATTCCCCCTTTTCTTATCTCCTTTAGCATAGGGGTGCATTGGGGACCGTCCTTCATGAAAGGAAAGGACATATAATTCCATCCCCACAATTCCTTGCGGCAGCACCGTTTTGAAAAGCATCGCGCCGTACACAAAAACAATCGACGTGACCGATAAAGGGTCGTCATGTCAACGATAATACAATAGAGATTCATGGAGAGTTAATTTCAATCCGGTAGACTGGTAGACCCCACATCCATAACATCCGCAATCAGCCATGGCCCCAAACGTTACGCCTCGTAGCGAGCGAGTCAATCATACGTTCAGGAAGTCTAAAACAATCGACAGGCCGTCACCGTGTACGATGCACATCGACCCAAGATCAGACCAGAATCTATATCATGTACTGTATAATAATAATAATAATAATAATAATATCATAATTATGCGTCTGTTTGCCAGGCGAGTGAGACGGGAGGAAACGCCGTCGGTGTTGACGTCTGCACACCGAGACGTCTGTTTCAGCCGAGGAACCCAGAGCCCGGGTGTACGGTGTACAACCTTGCCTCTCAGACGTCCGTCAGCAGCTTAGCCAGTGTGACTGACTGACTGACTGACTGACTGACTGACTGACTGACTGGCCGGCTGGCTCCTTTTGCTGCTTCCAAACATCTCTCTGTTTATACTCCAATAGCCAATATTTTCTGTTCCTACATGCGACCGAAACATACAGACGCCTGCAAAAAAACACATCAGCCTCATCGATGGCCTGCGTCCTTCGGTAGGGAAATGTCACAAAGGTGTCCGGTCGTTTGGAGACGAAAAGTGTTTTGTTTGTTGATGAAGGAACTTCATACGGCCGCCATTCAAACACACAAACAAACACACACACACATACTGTACTGTACTGCATTTGTATAGCGAGCCCACCCTCAGCCCCACTCCCCACGGTGGCGTCCACATCGACCGGATCGTATAAAGAAGCTCCCAAGTTCTGGAGGTCTCTAGGGGGCAGTGTTGCTTCACTCCACACGTGTGTATATATATATATATATATATATATATATACTGTCTATAACAGGGGTGGTGGTGGTGGAAGAGTGGGAGCGAGAAAGAAAACTTTGGGGGTACGACGGAGAGGATGGAGGATTTTGAGCCAAAAAAAATAAACGCAACGTGAGGCACGAGGGTGGACGGTGTAGACGACGTGAGGAGGCGGCGGCGGCGGCGGCGGCCGGGGAGGGAGGTGCGCTCTCCGAGTGTAAAGAACGGCGCGAAGAGAGATTGTCAGGATTGTCGGGAGTCGGGCCGTTAGGCGTTGGGATTTCTCATCTCTCCGAAAAGTGTGTCGCACCCGAAACCACATTGTTGGCGGCGGAATAAAAAATCTAATCAAAATCAAAATATAACCCCGACCTGCCATCCGCCCAGACAGCCGGAACTTTCACTGTTTTTGTTCCACGTCTGCAAATTAATGCAAATTCGTGTAAAGTGAGCCGGAAGTGGTTGTTGGACCCACGGCGGAGATCATGTTTGGTTTTCAGGTGTACAGTATATTAATACAGTATACAGTACAGTATATTAATACAGTACACAGTGCAGTATATTAATACAGTATACAGTACAGTATATTAATACAGTATACAGTACAGTATATTAATAGTACATCCTGGTTATTCATTCCAGATACGCGGCGCGCATGTGTGTGACCGTCTGACTTCACGCCAGGCTGAGCGATTCTTTGACGACCCCCCGGCCCCCCCCGGCCCCCCCGGCCCCCCCGGCCACCCTCACCACCCTCACCGACCCCTCTTCTCCGCCACCCTCTTCCTCCTCTTCCTCGTCGTGTTCTGTCTCTCTTCCTCCTCCTCCTCCTCCTCCTCCTCCACCACAGTGGGTCGAGCCAGGAAGAGAGGGCTCTTGATCAAAGGCAGAGACTCTTATTTGGAGGTCTCACCGGGGGTGGCGGGGGGCTGATTTGGAAGTTCCGGGACGCTCGGTTTAAAACCCATGTATTCCGAACAACTAAACCTCAGGGATGTCCCGGAAAAAAGACCCAGAAAAAACAAACCCAGAAAAGCGGCCATGTTTTGTTTTGAGGAGTCATCCGGAAGCCAGCTGCGCCGCCGCCGCCGTCGCAGGCTTGGAACCACTTGAGTGAGAGCTAACGCGCGGGAGTCCATATGTGTGTTAGCCGCCTGGTTCGTCTAAATCGGTCGACTCATGAGGAGCCAACACGTCGTCGAGCGGCGAGAGAAATTGTGTGCAACTGATCGGAGCTCAGCCCGTGGGTAACTCCTGAAACACGCGGGTTTAGGTTTAGACACGGAGTCAGCGGCACCGCGGAGTCTGTCGGTTTGAGAACGTCGTCGTTTCCGGGGGTCAAAGTTGAAAGTTGTTTGAGCTTTGAGCGCGGCGTCAATTCAGTTAACTTACGGTGACATCGGTGGGATATCGTTGCTTCACTCTTTCGACAAATGTACTTATTGTAAGTGTCTGCCAAATGCCCTAAATGTAAATATAAATGTAAATGCGTGTGGCTGCGAGCTACTGTACCGTACGTGCGGGGGAAGAAATATTCACCAATAACGAGCGTGCACACACCACACACCACACACAAAGGCGTGACAAAGCCTTAAAAGTTCTTAAAAAGTCTTAAAAGTTCGCCTTAAAAGTCGACCCCCCCTGCGTCAGATTGGCGGACTTCCTTCCAGGCAGGAAGCAGCACCGCGGGGATCGCTGGCGCTCGTAGGATAACGAGTCAGACCGGAGCGACGCCGAGCACTACAGTGTGTGTATGTAGACCCCATCTGAACCTTCGTCACGTCTTGACCTACTTTCAAGACGTCGGCTCGGGTTGAGTGGCGGGCGTGACGCCGGCGCCGCGGGATTCAAAAGTTCCTCGGTTTTCCAAAAAAAATC
>PIJE02002807.1:45332-55502 GCA_002895965.2 Coryphaenoides rupestris | reverse complement strand
GTCAGTCCAGTCCCTCTCTCAGTCAGTCAGTCAAGTCCAGTCCAGTCAGTCAGTCCAGTCAGTCCGTCAGTCAGTCCCGTCCAGTCAGTCAGTCAGTCAGTCCAGTCAGTCAGTCCAGTCACGTCAGTCAGTCAGTCAGTCACTCCAGTCACAGTCAGTCAGTCAGTCAGTCAGTCAGTCAGTCAGTCAGTCAGTCAGTCAGTCAGTCAGTCAGTCAGTCAGTCAGTCAGTCAGTCAGTCAGTCAGTCAGTCAGTCCAGTCAGTCAGTCAGTCAGTCAGTCAGTCAGTCAGTCAGTCAGTCAGTCAGTCAGTCAGTCAGTCAGTCAGTCAGTCAGTCAGTCAGTCAGTCAGTCAGTCAGTCAGTCAGTCAGTCAGTCAGTCAGTCAGTCAGTCAGTCAGTCAGTCAGTCAGTCAGTCTCGTCTTCTCTCTCTCTCTCTCTCTCTCTCTCTCTCTCTCTCTCTCTCTCTCGTTCTCTCTCTCTCTCTCTCTCTCTCTCTCTCTCTCTCTCTCTCTCTCTCTCTCTCTCTCTCTCTCTCTCTCTCTCTCTCTCTCTCTCTCTCTCTCTCTCCTCTCTCTCTGTCTCTCACTCTCTCTCTCTCTGTCTCTCTCTCTCTCTCTCTCTCTCTCTCTCTCTCTCTCTCTCTCTCTCTCTCTCTCTCTCTCTCTCTCTCTCTCTCTCTCTCTCTCTCTCTCTCTCTCTCTCTCTCTCTCTCTCTCTCTCTCTCTCTCTCTGTGCGGGACTGACTAGACAGAGAGGGACTGACTAGACAGAGAGAGAGGAGTGTGATCCTGGCCTTAATGATGTCTGCGCAATTAACACAATAACCAAGAAACAATTAGACTGACTTTCTAAAATGGCCGTCAATTAGCAACTCTTCTGTGGCTGGGGGGGCGGGCAAACAAGGAAAAGGAAAGAAATGCAGCTTTGGTGTTGCCATGGTGACCTCTTCCCCAGCACTTTGAGAGGTCAGGTGACTTCAGAGCGCCTGTCGTCACCTGACCTCAGCAGCTCTGATGTCACAGACCATGGTGGGGGCGGGGGTGTCTGGATTAGGGCTTGTGATCCGCTCTGCTGGCTGCAGACACTCCTCACGTCGTTATGGACTCGTAACAACATTTAACTCGGCTCACGCCCGGCCGAGATGAGATTAGCATGTCTAATGCGCTCTGCTCGGTGGGCGGTGCTAACAGTCCTGATGACTGGACATTTGATTATTTCTTCTTTATTCTCTGGCGCCAGAGTGTCAAGCGTCTAGCGGTTTATTTCAGGACAGGGTCTTGTCTCGTCGGGCTCCGGCCGTCAGGGCACCGCAGGGTTGGTTGCTGGACAAGGCCTTCTTGGTTAACAGGCTACTTGCTTGTGGATGTTAGTGGCTAGCTTACCGTTTCTTTGTTTCTTTCTGTCTGATCTCCTCTCTCTATCATGTGTTTGTCATTCTCTGTTTACACATGACCCCACATTGTGACCTGTAATATCCTCTCAATACTTATTCCCCTACTTTCCGACTTGCTTGGAAAATACCACTTTGATCAGATACTCCATAGAAATACAGTCCTTTGAGAAAAACAATCGTACTCCATGGTTCCAGTTAACGTTAGCTGGCAGCCCAACACCATACACCATACCAACACATGCATATATATGTATATATATATACTGCATATATATGTATATATATTTATTATGTTATTATATGTTCACATGCATACGTTTATATAAGCATGTTTCTGCAAGTGTAAATACATTCTGACAGTCGAGGCGTTCTTTGTAAAAGTGGGGTGTGTGTGTGTGTGTGTGTGTGTGTGTGTGTGTGTGTGTGTGTGTGTGTGTGTGTGTGTGTGTGTGTGTGTGTGTGTGTGTGTGGTGTGTGTGTGTGTGTGTGTGTGTGTGTGTGTGTGTGTTGCATGTGTGTGTGTGTGTGTGTGTTGCGTGTGTGTGTGTGCGCGCGGTGGCGTTAGTTGTGAGAAAGGCTTTTAAATCAAATGTGTTCCTGTTGTCTTGGTTCTGTCCCCTTTATTGGCCTTGTGGGACTGGCTATGAAGTGGTGTGAGCAGCTCACTCAGCCGTAGCGATGCTAGAGTGCCTGCATGAATGCTTAATAGGTGCATTTGAATATGTTTCAGGAGATTGAGCACAGACGCGCTGCCGTTTAGACGTTTTGAGGTCAAAGTGTTTTATTTTTCTTGCTTTGATCACAGGAATATTCTTTTTTGTTTTACTCTAGCACACACAGTACACTGTATATAACAGAATATACACACAAGCCTAACCCTATATATACTATATATAACCTAATACACACCCACCATCAGAGGATAACTCTGCAACCCTGACTTTACATTACAGTAGTATGATGGAATCATATTGTTCATTCATGTAGTATGATGGGTCGTTCAGTCAACCCAGGTTCTCCTGGGTATTGATACTTTTATTTTCCAAAATTGTACATTTTAGTTTGACATTCATAAATCCTTAAACAGGGAAAGAAAGACTTGTGTGTGCTTGCTTGCATGCGTGTGTGCGGTTTACACATTGAGCACAATAATCCAATTATGGTTCTCACTCAGATTTAAAAAATGTCTAATTAAGCCCCTCAAATGCCTTGGCAAGGGGTAGGAGGATAAGTGTTCCATTAATAATCACTCATTTCATGCCACAGCGTCGACTCGCAGAATTATTGATTGAAAACCCGCTTTCCTGCACAACTTAATTCATACCTCAGAAATTGATGTTGAAAATACAGTATTTTGTGTCTCCAGCTGTAGTGCTGGTTTATTGTGCTATTTTTGCAATTCATTACTAAAATTATTATCCATCCCATCCATCCATTTGCGTCCCGCTTATCCGGGGTCGGGTCGCCGGTGGCAGCCGGCTAAGCAGGGCCCCCCCAGGCTTCCTTCTCCCCAGCCACGCCCTAGTTCCTCTCTGGGGGGTCCCGAGGCGCTTCCCCAGGCCAGGCGAGATATATAATCTCTCCAGTGGGTTCTGGGTCTGCCCCGGGGTCTCCTCCCAGTTTGGACGTGACCGGAAAAACCTCCAAAGGGAGGCGCCCGGGGGCATCCTAATCAGATGCCGAACCCACCTCAGCTGACTCCTTTCGATGCGGAGGAGCAGCGGCTCTACTCCGAGCTCCCTCCGGATGTCTGAGCTCCTCACCCTATCTCTAAGACTGAGCTCCTCACCCTATCTCTAAGACTGAGCTCCTCACCCTATCTCTAAGACTGAGCTAACCTCACCTATCTCTAAGACTGAGCTCCTCACCCTATCTCTAAGACTGAGCTCCCTCACTCTATCTCTAAAGACTGAAGCTCCTACTCTATCTCTAAGACTGAAGCTCCCTCACTCTATCTCTAGACTGAGCTCCCTCACTCTATCTCTAAGACTGAGCTCCTCACCCTATCTCTAAGACTGAGCTCCTCACCTATCTCTAAGACTGAGCTCCTCACCTATCTCTAAGACTGAGCTCCTCACCCTACTCTCTAAGACTGAGCTCCTCACTCGTATCTCTAAGGACTTGAGCCTCCTTCACCCTATCCTCTCCAAGACTTGGAGCCTCCTCACCTGTATCCTCTAAGACTGAGTTCCTCACCCTATCTCTAAGACTGAGCCTCCTCACCCATATCTCTAAGACTGAGGCCTCCTCACCCTAATTTCTCTTAAAGACCATGAGCTCCTCACTCCTATCTCTAAGACTGACTCCTCACCTCTAACTGGCTCCTCCCTATCTCCTAAGACTGAGCTCCATCACCCTATCTCTAAGACTGAGCTCCTCACCCTATCTCTAAGGACCTGAGCTCCTCACCTATCTCTAAGACTGAGCTCCTCACCCTATCTCTAAGGCTGAGCTCCTCACCCTATCTCTAAGGCTGAGCTCCTCACTCTATCTCTAAGCTGAGCTCCTCACCCTATCTCTAAGACTGAGCTCCTCACCCTATCTCTAAGACTGGCTCCCTCACTCTATCTCTAAGGACTGAGCTCCTCACCCTATCCTCTCAAGACTTGGCTCCTCACCCTATCTCTAAGGGCTGAGCCCTCCTACTCTATCACTAACCGCACTGAGCTCCTCACCTATCTCTAAGGACTGAGCTCCTCACCCTATCCTCTACAGGACTGCAAGCTCCCTCACTCTCATCTCTAAGACCTGAGCTCCTCACCCTATCTCTAAGACTGAGCTCCCTCACCCCTATCTCTAAGGACTGAAGCTCCTCACTTCTATCTGCTAAGACTGATCTCCTCACCCTCATCTCTTAAAAAGGGGGGAGCTCCTCAAACCCTTATCTCTAAGACTGAGCTCCTTCATCCTATCTCTAAGACTGAGCTCCCTCACCCTATCTCTAAGCTGAGCTCCTGCAACCCTATCTCTAAGGCTGAGCTCCTCACTCTATCTCTAAGGCGCTTGAAGCTCCTCACCCTATCTCTAAGACTCGAGCTCCTCACCCTATCTCTAGACTGAGCTCCTCACCCTATCTCTAAGACTGAGCTCCTCACCCTATCTCTAAGGACTGAGCTCCTCACCCTCTAATCTCTAAGGACTGAGCTCCTCACCCTATCTCTAAGACTGAGCTCCTCACTCTATCTCTAAGACTGAGCTCCCACCCTATCTCTAAGACTGAGCTTCCTCACTCTATCTCTAAGACTGAGCTCCTCACTCTATCTCTAAGACTGAGCTCCTCACTCTATCTCTAAGACTGAGCTCCCACTCTATCTCTTAAGACTGAGCTCCTCAACTCTATCTCTTAAGACTGAGCTTCCTCACCCTATCTCTAAGACTGAGCTTCCTCACCCTGTCTCTAAGACTGAGCTCCTCACTCTATCTCTAAGACTGAGCTCCTCACTCTATCTCTAAGACTGAGCTCCTCACTCTATCTCTAAGACTGAGCTCCTCACCCTATCTCTAAGACTGAGCTCCTCACCCTATCTCTAAGACTGAGCTCCTCACTCTATCTCCAAGGCTGAGCTCCTCACCCTATCTCTAAGGCTGAGCTCCTCACCCTATCTCTAAGGCTGAGCTCCTCACCCTATCTCTAAGGCTGAGCTCCTCATCCTATCACTAAGGCTGAGCTCCTCACCCTATCTCTAAGACTGAGCTCCTCACCCTATCTCTAAGGCTGAGCCCAGCCACCCTGCGGAGGAAACTCATTTCGGCCGCTTGTATCCGCGATCTCATTCTTTCGGTCACGACCCAAAGCTCGTGACCATAGGTGAGGGTTGGAACGTAGATGGACCTGTAAATCGAGAGCTTCGCCTTCCGGCTCAGCTCCCTCTTCACCACAGGAGGTGAAGAGGGTATAATTATTATAATTGATTAAATATCTGACAGGATTCACATCCTATTTCAGTTTTTGATCTATGTTATATATTTTGTTAATATATGTTATTATGTTAATATATGTTTTACATTCAAGATTCAAGAACTTTAGTAGTCACATACACATACAGGATATGCAGTGAAATGAAAAAGTGGCGATGCTCAGCAGAATGTGCAACAGAACAATACAAATAACCAAAGAATCAAATATCCACACTATTTACAGTCTTTACAGCACAAGGAGCAGGTTAAGAGAAATATGAGCAGACAGTCAAATAAACAGCAAGCAAATAACAGCAAAGGCATATAAACAAGAACGCACCAGCCTCTCCAGAGCCCTCCTGTCCTGAGAGGAGCTGTTGCTGAACCAGGCAGTGATGCTTCCTGTCAGGATGCTCTCCACCGCACCAGAAGGTCTGAAGGATCCTCCGGGAGACTGAACTTCCTCAGCTGCCTAAGGTGGCACTGCTTCGCCTTCCTCACTAGAGTGTCAATGTGTGTAGTCCAAGTCAAATAGGGTGAGCAGGTAGCGTTAGGTGGTGTCTTGCTCAGGGACACCTCCACACTTAGCTAGGAGGAGCAGGTAGGGTTAGGTGGTGTCTTTGCTCAGGACACCTCCACACTTAGCTAGGAGGAGCAGGTAGGGTTAGGTGGTGTCTTGCTCAGGGACACCTCCACACTTAGCTAGGAGGAGCAGGTAGGGTTAGGTGGTGTCTTGCTCAGGGACACCTCCACACTTAACTAGGAGGAGCAGGTAGGGTTAGGTTGGTGTCTTGCTCAGGGACACCTCCACACTTAGCTAGGAGGAGCAGGTAGGGTTAGGTGGTGTCTTGCTCAGGGACACCTCCACACTTAACTAGGAGGAGCAGGTAGGGTTAGGTGGTGTCTTGCTCAGGGACACCTCCACACTTAGCTAGGAGGAGCAGGTAGGGTTAGGTGGTGTCTTGCTCAGGGACACCTCCACACTTAGCTAGGAGGAGCAGGTAGGGTTAGGTGGTGTCTTGCTCAGGGACACCTCCACACTTAGCTAGGAGGAGCAGGTAGGGTTAAGGTGGTGTCTTGCTCAGGGACACCTCCACACTTAGCTAGGAGGAGCAGGTAGGGTTAGGTGGTGTCTTGCTCAGGGACACCTCCACACTTAGCTAGGAGGAGCAGGTAGGGTTAGGTGGTGTCTTGCTCAGGGACACCTCCACACTTAGCTAGGAGGAGCAGGTAGGGTTAGGTGGTGTCTTGCTCAGGGACACCTCCACACTTAGCTAGGAGGAGCAGGTAGGGTTAGGTGGTGTCTTGCTCAGGGACACCTCCACACTTAGCTAGGAGGAGCCCGGGTATCTCTCTATAGATATGTTATGATATATCTATAGAGAGAGATACTTATATGTGAATATATGTTAGTTATTCTAGGAGAGGAGAATCTCCTTCAGTCCTCTGCTGCCTATGGTGTTCAACCATGCATAACCATGCATCTCAATGAAGTTACTCTTATACACACGAGCAGCACGGCTGCCTATGGTGTTCAACCATAGGCAGCCGTGCTGCTCGTGTGTATAAGAGTAACTTCATTGAGATGCACGGTTGCAAGTGACTGCTCTTCAGACCATAGCATTATTAGCATTTGATGGGAAAAACTGTTACGACTGAACACTGAACAGGCTCCGGCCGATTGTCGAACCTTCAGGAGGAACAATGCGGATTCTGTCCTGGCCGTGGAACAGTGGACCAGCTCTTTACCCTCGCAGGGTTGTTGGGGGGGGGGGGGGCATGGGAGGTTGCCCATCCAGTCTACATGTGCTTTGTGGGCTTGGACAAGGCATATGACAGTGTCCCCCGGGGAATCCTGTGGGGGGTGCTACAGGAGTATGGGGTACCGGGGCCGTTGGTACGCGCCATTCGGTCCTTGTACAAACAAAGTGCGAGCTGCGTCCATTGTCACCGTCTCAAGGTGCAGCCGAGGTGAGGAGAGTGTCCGGTTTGGGGACCTCAGAATTGCATCTCTGCTGTTTGCAGATGATGTGGTTCTGTTGGCTACATCAGACCGTGACCTCCAGCATGCACTGGGGCGGTTTGCAGCCGAGTGTGAAGCGGTCGGGATGAGAGTCAGCACCTCCAAGTCTGAGGCCATGGTTCTCTGCCGGAAAACGGTGGAGTGTTCCCTCCGGGTTGGGAGTGAGTTGCTGCCCCAGGCTAAGGAGTTCAAGTATCTCGGGGTCTTGTTCACGAGTGAGGGCAAAATGGAGCGGGAGATGGACAGACGGATCGGTGCAGCGTCTGCAGTGATGCGGGCGCTGTACCGGTCCGTTGTGGTGAAGAGGGAGCTGAGCCGGCCCCGGATAAGCGGATGAGAATGGATGGATACAGGTATTCACCTACTGCAGTGCAAGTAGGCTTGGAATGCTGGACTGCTGTCCAGATGAATAAGCAATACATAAAACATATTATATATCAATGATTATACCTCTATGAATGTAGTTTTCCGTTATTGATGCAAAGAGGGCTGAACCCTCACTGTAGATCACAAATTAATCTGTTAATTTGTTACGATGTTATTCCAGAGCAGTATATGTAGATATGTGTATCTAAATGTGTATCTATCTGTATATCTATATATGTATCTATGTCTCTGTCTCTCCCTCCAGCTCTCCCCATGTTGCGGTCTAGTGACATCCACACCCCGGCCCCTCAGACAAAGTCCCTGGAGGACATCGAAGAGCTAGCGGCGAGCTACGAGCGCAAACTCATTGAGGTGAGTCACCAGGACTCCCTGCTGCTGTGTATCCAGGACCACCTGCTGCTGTGTAACTAGGACTCCCTAGTGAGTCACCAGGACTCCTTGGTGCTGTGTAAACAGGACTCCCTGGTGAGTCACCAGGACTCCCTGGTGCTGTGTAAGCAGGACTCCCTGGTGAGTCATCAGGACTCCCTGCTAGCACCCCTAACCAGAACCTCAGGCACATCTTTGCTGGATACAATACGAACAACCTTTTCTGTGGTCTTGGGGTTGCACTAGTTTCAGTAAAGAGGTCTAGGAAAATGAACTCAGTGTTCAACCAACCAAGAATCCCCAGGATACCATTTGTATAAACGGCTGTTTCTTTCAATTCCTATGAAGATGACTATGAAGCTGGCAACTCATGATCCCCAAGGCCAGCTTTTCTCTTCTTCTGCATCCAGCAGGTGTTCCTACACACAACTCTGTAGCCTGTAGGAGCACCAGATGCTCTGTAATGACGGCGCCATGTTGGCAGCTGTACAGCCCAGCTGCTGCTGGGGGGGTGGGACCTATTACATGGCTCCTCTCATGGCTCCTCTCATGGCTCCTCTCATAGTTCCTCTCATGGCTCCTCTCATGGTTCCTCTCATGGCTCTTCTCATGGTTCCTCTCATGGCTCCTCTCATAGTTCCTCTCATGGCTCCTCTCATCGTTCCTCTCATGGCTCCTCTCATGGCTCCTCTCATAGTTCCTCTCATGGCTCCTCTCATAGTTCCTCTCATAGTTCCTCTCATGGCTCCTCTCATGGCTCCTCTCATGGCTCCTCTCATAGTTCCTCTCATGGCTCCTCTCATGGCTCCTCTCATAGTTCCTCTCATGGCTCCTCTCATGGCTCCTCTCATGGCTCCTCTCATGGCTCCTCTCATAGTTCCTCTCATGGTTCCTCTCATGGCTCCTCTCATAGTTCCTCTCATGGTTCCTCTCATGGCTCCTCTCATGGTCACTGAGGAGCACACATAATGTGGTGAGGGTGGAGGTGTGTTGAGGGTGGAGGTGTGTTGAGGGTGGAGTGTGTAGGGTGGAGGTGTGGCGAGGATGGAGGTGTGGCGAGGGTGGAGGTGTGGTGAGGGTGGAGGTGTGGCGAGGGTGGAGGTGTGGCGGTGTGGTGAGGGTGGCGGTGTGGTGAAGGTGGAGGTGTGGACAGTGTTGGGAAAGTTCACTTTCTACATGAACTAGTTCAAAGTTCAGTTCACAAATTTTAAAATGAACTAGTTACTCACTGGACAGAAAGTAGAAGCACTGTCCATGGCCTTGGACTCTGACTGACTCTTTGAAGTTATTGGGTTTTTTTACTTATTCATTGGGCAAACAAGCCAAAAAATTGAAAAGTGACTTAATAATGTTGAAATGTTTTGCACTTTGAATATTGCACTTTCAAGTTCAACCTTAATTTCCTACCTCAGCCTGGTTCCTACCTCAGTTTGTGTTAGTAGAATGGTCTTGAGGGTTTTACTATTCGTGTAACTTGTTTGTTGAACCTGCCTGGTATATTTTTCCAGGATTCCAGTATTCCTTTTTAGTATGTACTGAAATGCACCTTAAGGACTCCTGTCCTGTTTTTCTTTTAATAATTCCTCATTAAAAAAGACCATTCAAGCAGCAGTTTTTCCTCATGTTTTTGAGAATATACTGTAGGGGTGAAAGCTGCAGCTGCTACTAGTGTGGACTGAATGTCAGCAACAAAGCGTTAAAGCAACAATGGGGGAATGCTGTCCCCTCAATGTTAATGTAAACCCTGGTTGGATAAGGATTCAAAATTGGATATGAAGATGAAATCTGACGCATAGTTTCAGTGTTAAAACTGATAAAATAATTGCTGTCTGTGGTTCTATATGGGCTGTGGCAATAATTTTGAAAAATAATAGCTCGCAGCAACATGTTGAAAAAAATAACTATGAACTAGTTCATTTTTGGAACTGTGAACTTAGTTCAAAATTTTGAATTATGAACTATGAACTGAACTAGTTCATTTTAAAATTTGTGAACTGAACTTTGAACTAGTTCATGTAGAAAGTGAACTTTCCCAACACTGCTGTACTGCCCAGTGGCACAGATTCGAGGCGCCTACAATTACATTAATGAACATAACA
>PIJE02002807.1:26556-29928 GCA_002895965.2 Coryphaenoides rupestris | reverse complement strand
TTGTGTTGTGTTTGTCTTGTGTTCATGTTGTGTGCGTGTTGTGTTGTGTTGTGTTTTGTGTTTGTCTTGTGTTTGTGTTGTGTTTGTTGTTTTGTTGTGTTTGTCTTGTGTTTGTGTTTGTGTTTGTGTTTGTGTTGTTGTTTGTGTTTGTCTTGTGTTTGTTGTGTTGTGTTGTTGTGTTGTGTGTTTTGTGTGTTGTGTTTGTTTGTGTTGTGTTTGTGTGTTTGTGTGTGTTTTGTGTGTGTGTTTGTCTTGTGTTTGTGTTGTGTTTGTGTGTTGTGTTGTTGTTTGGTGTGTGTGTTGTGTGTGTGTTGTGTGTTGTGTGTGTGTTGTGTGTTGTGTGTGTGTTGTGTGTGTGTTGGTGTGTTTGGTGTGTGTTTGGTGTGTGTTTGTTGTTGTGTTTGTGTTTGTTGTGGTGTGTTTGTGTTGTTGTTGTGTGTTTGTTGTTTGTGTGTGTTGGTGTGTTTGTGTTGTTGTGTGTTTGTGTTTGTGTGTTGTGATGATTGTGTGTTTGTGTGTTGTGATGATTGTGTGTTTGTGTGTTGTTGTGTGTTTTGTGTGTTGTGTTTGTGTGTTTATTGTGTGTTTGTGTGTTGTTTGTGTGTTTTGTGTGTTTGTGTGTGTTGTTGTGTGTTTGTGTGTTTGTGTGTTGTTTTGCTGTGTGTTTACTGTGTGTTTGTTGTGTGTGTGGTGTTTATGAAGGTGTACCAGTCTCTTAGTGACCAGTCTCTTAGTGATGGTGGTACCAGTCTCTTAGTGATGGTGGTATCAGTCTCTATTGGATGGTGGTACCAGTCTCCTTAATTGATGGAGTACCAGTCTCTTAGTGAGGTCGGTACCAGTCTCTCAGTGAAGGTCGGTACCAGTCTCTTAGTGAAGGTGGTACCAGTCTCTTAGTGATGGTGGTACCAGTCTCTTAGTGAAGGTGGTACCAGTCTCTTAGTGAAGGTGGTACCAGTCTCTTAGTGAAGGTGGTACCAGTCTCTTAGTGATGGTGGTACCAGTCTCTTAGTGAAGGTGGTACCAGTCTCTTAGTGATGGTGGTACCAGTCTCTTAGGGTGCTTTCACACCTATAGTTCGATTGCTTTGGTCCGCACCAGGCAAAACAATGTTACAATGTAGCAAACAGACGTTGGTACGGTTCGGTTTCACATATGCATGTTTCTAAACGAACCAAAATAGACCAAACGAAGCTTTAACGTTGAAGCTTTAACGTGAACAGAGAGGGCGAGGTGAAATCCCCGCATCACATTGGCAATACATAGGCTAGTTATGAAATTGCACGTCATACAATTATGCTCATCACAGCATGGCTCATCACAGTTGTCCAGATTGCATTACAGTGTAATCCGCTTCTAGTGATCACGGATATAGTGATCAACCGCTTATATGATCACAGAGCCTGGGACACAAATGGTTCCTATACAAACACTGTTTCAATAATTCACTTATAGCGATCAAGCAGTCCGCTTATAGAGATCATGTTGGGTCCTTTTATACAGAACATATGTGGGAGAAATTAATACATTACGGTAATCTATAGCGGCTCGCGCGAAGACGTGCTGCATGCACATCGCGCGCACATCGCGCGCACCTCGCGCACCATGTCGGGTAACAGAAACTTTCTCTGAACGAAACACGGAGACTCGTCGAAGCTTCCAGTAGCCTACTGTAGTGTATTTGATTTATAGCGACACAGTGCAATGCTGTCATTTAATTTGCTGTTTGAATCGCGTTTCAAACAGCTGTACTGTAACGTTAATGTACGTACTGTACAGTATTATTCAGTTAACTTGCTGTAAAATAAATCCCAGTAAAGAGCAAAGCTGTCCGTTTCATTACTTTATACATGTATTAATGTATTATATATACAAATGTCAATTGGATGGTAATCTGCATAAAAAATAAAGAAAATTAGAAAATTTCGGTTATAGTAATCAACCGCTTATAGTGATCAATTTGGACCCGACACACGTGATCACTATAAGCGGATTACACTGTATTGACATTAGGTTATTCAGTTACACAGACCTATCCAAACAAGAAGTAGGCTATTATGACAATGTTTTGGGAATGATCAATGGGGAGAATCAAGTCTAATGAATTTAAACAGTCGGCTATTAATGATCGCATTGTCAATCGCATTGTCAATTAGGTAGCCTATGATATTTTACTGAAATGGAGAGTCAATTAATGATTAACAACACCCACAATGCATCACAACTAGATCGTTGTGGACCCATTTTTTTCGGTTGCTTTCACCAGAGGAAGCGCACCAAATGTAGGGAGTTGGAGCGGATCGAGACCACCTCTTCAGGGAGGTCTCGGACGGCTGATTTGGTGCGCACCAAAGTGCGGTGGTTGCATTCACACCAACGCAAATGTACCGAACCAAGGGACCAAACTCGTTTAGTGCGCACTAAATGCTGTATGTGTGAAAGCACCCTTAGTGAAGGTGGTACCAGTCACACACACACACACACACACACACACACACACACACACACACACACACACACACACACACACACACACACAGAGAGAGATGAACACATAATACACATTTACATTTAGTGCATTTGTCAGACGCTTTTATCCAAAGCGACTTACAAAGAGTACATTTGTTGAAGGAGAGGCAGCAATATATCACTGTGGTACATAAAGATAAGAATAGAGCAGGTTTAGAGAATTCATATTACGAGACGAATAGAACGAGTTTCATAATTGATAGGTTGTCTGCATAAGTAGCTGGCAGGCGTGTGACTCTAAGCATGATACAACATCTGAGAATGAACAACAATGCTAAGTGTCTTAATAAATGTTAAGACATATAAACACACAGGTTAGTGCTAGGAGGGGGGTTATGAGTCCAGGTGAACTCTGAACAGGTGGGGTCTTGGTTTTCTTGTTAAGGAGGGGTTATGTAGAGTCCAGGTGTTGAACTCTGGATCAGGTGGGTCCTTGGAGTCTCTTGTTAAGGAGGGGGGTATGTAGAGTCCAGGGTGAACTCTGGACAGGTGGGTCTTGAGTCTCTGTCAAGGAGGGGGGGTTAATGTAGAGTCCAGGTGAACTCTGAACAGGTGGGTCTTGAGTCTCTTGTTAAGGAGGGGGGTTATGTAGAGTCCAGGTGAACTCTGAACAGGTGGGTCTTGAGTCTCTTGTTAAGGAGGGGGGTTATGTAGAGTCCAGGTGAACTCTGAACAGGTGGGTCTTGAGTCTCTCGTTAAGGAGGGGGTTATGTAGAGTCCAGGTGAACTCTGAACAGGTGGGTCTTGAGTCTCTCGTTAAGGAGGGGGGTTATGTAGAGTCCAGGTGAACTCTGAACAGGTGGGTCTTGAGTCTCTTGTTAAGGAGGGGGGTTATGTAGAGTC
>PIJE02002807.1:14056-21556 GCA_002895965.2 Coryphaenoides rupestris | reverse complement strand
AGTGAACAGGACATTAATGACTAGATCATCTGGTCTATAGTGAACAGGACATAATGACTAGATCATCTGGTCTATAGTGAACAGGACATAATGACTAGATCATCTGGTCTATTAGTGAACAGGACATAATGGACTAGATCATCTGGTTCTATAGTGAACAGGACATAATGACTAGATCATCTGGTCTATAGTGAACAGGACATAATGACTAGATCATCTGGTCTATAGTGAACAGGACATAACGACTAGATCATCTGGTCTATAGTGAACAGGACATAATGACTAGATCATCTGGTCTATAGTGAACAGGACATAATGACTAGATCATCTGGTCTATAGTGAACAGGACATAATGACTAGATCATCTGGTCTATAGTGAACAGGACATAATGACTAGATCATCTGGTCTATAGTGAACAGGACATAATGACTAGATCATCTGGTCTATAGTGAACAGGACATAATGACTAGATCATCTGGTCTATAGTGAACAGGACATAATGACTAGATCATCTGGTCTATAGTGAACAGGACATAATGACTAGATCATCTGGTCTATAGTGAACAGGACATAATGGACTAGATCATCTGGTCTATAGTGAACAGGACATAATGACTAGATCATCTGGTCTATAGTGAACAGGACATAATGACGAGATCATCTGGTCTATAGTGAACAGGACATAATGACTAGATCATCTGGTCTATAGTGAACACTGGGACATAATGACTAGATCATCTGGTCTATAGTGAACAGGACATAATGACTAGATCATCTGGTCTATAGTGAACAGGACATAATGACTAGATCATCTGGTCTATAGTGAACACTGGGACATAATGACTAGATCATCTGGTCTATAGTGAACAGGACATAATGACTAGATCATCTGGTCTATAGTGAACAGGACATAACGACTAGATCATCTGGTCTATAGTGAACAGGACATAATGACTAGATCATCTGGTCTATAGTGAACAGGACATAACGACTAGATCATCTGGTCTATAGTGAACAGGACATAATGACTAGATCATCTGGTCTATAGTGAACAGGACATAATGACTAGATCATCTGGTCTATAGTGAACAGGACATAATGACGAGATCATCTGGTCTATAGTGAACAGGACATAATGACTAGATCATCTGGTCTATAGTGAACAGGACATAATGACGAGATCATCTGGTCTATAGTGAACAGGACATAACGACTAGATCATCTGGTCTATAGTGAACACTGGGACATAATGACTAGATCATCTGGTCTATAGTGAACAGGACATAATGACTAGATCATCTGGTCTATAGTGAACAGGACATAATGACTAGATCATCTGGTCTATAGTGAACAGGACATAATGACTAGATCATCTGGTCTATAGTGAACAGGACATAATGACGAGATCATCTGGTCTATAGTGAACACTGGGACATAATGACTAGATCATCTGGTCTATAGTGAACAGGACATAATGACTAGATCATCTGTCTATAGTGAACAGGACATAATGACGAGATCATCTGGTCTATAGTGAACAGGACATAATGACTAGATCATCTGGTCTATAGTGAACAGGACATAATGACTAGATCATCTGGTCTATAGTGAAACAGGACATAATGACTAGATCATCTGGTCTATAGTGAACAGGACATAATGACTAGATCATCTGGTCTATAGTGAACAGGACATAATGACTAGATCATCTGGTCTATAGTGAACAGGACATAATGACTAGATCATCTGGTCTATAGTGAACAGGACATAATGACTAGATCATCTGGTCTATAGTGAACAGGACATAATGACTAGATCATCTGGTCTATAGTGAACAGGACATAATGACTAGATCATCTGGTCTATAGTGAACAGGACATAATGACTAGATCATCTGGTCTATAGTGAACAGGACATAATGACTAGATCATCTGGTCTATAGTGAACACTGGGACATAATGACTAGATCATCTGGTCTATAGTGAACAGGACATAATGACTAGATCATCTGGTCTATAGTGAACAGGACATAATGACTAGATCATCTGGTCTATAGTGACAGGACATATGATGGATCATCTGGTCTATAGTGAACAGGACATAATGACTAGATCATCTGGTCTATAGTGAACAGGACATAACGACTAGATCATCTGGTCTATAGTGAACACTGGGACATAATGACTAGATCATCTGGTCTATAGTGAACAGGACATAATGACTAGATCATCTGGTCTATAGTGAACAGGACATAATGACTAGATCATTCTGGTCTATAGTGAACAGGACATAATGACTAGATCATCTGGTCTATAGTGAACAGGACATAAATGGACTAGATCATCTGGTCTATAGTGAACAGGACATAATGACGAGATCATCTGGTCTATAGTGAACAGGACATAACGACTAGATCATCTGGTCTATAGTGAACACTGGGAATAATGACTAGATCATCTGTCTATAGTGAACAGGACATAATGACTAGATCAATCTGGTCTATAGTGAACAGGACATAATGACTAGATCATCTGGGTCCCTATAGTGAACAGGACATAATGACTAGATCATCTGGTCTATAGTGAACAGGACATAATGACTAGATCATCTGGTCTATAGTGAACAGGACATAATGACTGGATCATCTGGTCTATAGTGAACAGGACATAATGACTAGATCATCTGGTCTATAGTGAACAGGACATAATGACTAGATCATCTGGTCTATAGTGAACAGGACATAATGACTAGATCATCTGGTCTATAGTGAACCAGGACATAATGACGAGATCATCTGGTCTATAGTGAACAGGACATAATGACGAGATCATCTGGTCTATAGTGAACAGGACATAATGAACTAGATCATCTGGTCTATAGTGAACAGGACATAATGACTAGATCATCTGGTCTATAGTGAACAGGACATAATGACTAGATCATCTGGTTCTATAGTGAACAGGACCATAATGACTAGATCATCTGGTCTATAGTGAACAGGACATAATGACTAGATCATCTGGTCTATAGTGAACAGGACATAATGACTAGATCATCTGGTCTATAGTGAACAGGACATAATGACTAGATCATCTGGTCTATAGTGAACAGGACATAATGACTAGATCATCTGGTCTATAGGAACAGGACATAATGACTAGATCATCTGGTCTAATAGTGAACAGGACATAATGACTAGATCATCTGGTCTATAGTGAACACTGGGACAATAAATGACTAGATCATCTGGGTCTATAGTGAACAGGACATAATGACTAGATCATCTGGTCTATAGTGAACAGGACATAATGACTAGATCATCTGGTCTATAGTGAACAGGACATAATGACTAGATCATCTGGTCTATAGTGAACAGGACATAATGACTAGATCATCTGGTCTATAGTGAACAGGACATAACGACTAGATCATCTGGTCTATAGTGAACAGGACATAATGACTAGATCATCTGGTCTATAGTGAACAGGACATAATGACTAGATCATCTGGTCTATAGTGAACAGGACATAATGACTAGATCATCTGGTCTATAGTGAACAGGACATAATGACTAGATCATCTGGTCTATAGTGAACAGGACATAATGACTAGATCATCTGGTCTATAGTGAACAGGACATAATGACTAGATCATCTGGTCTATAGTGAACAGGACATAATGACTAGATCATCTGGTCTATAGTGAACAGGACATAACGACTAGATCATCTGGTCTATAGTGAACAGGACATAATGACTAGATCATCTGGTCTATAGTGAACAGGACATAATGACTAGATCATCTGGTCTATAGTGAACAGGACATAATGACTAGATCATCTGGTCTATAGTGAACAGGACATAATGACTAGATCATCTGGTCTATAGTGAACAGGACATAATGACTAGATCATCTGGTCTATAGTGAACAGGACATAACGACTAGATCATCTGGTCTATAGTGAACAGGACATAACGACTAGATCATCTGGTCTATAGTGAACACTGGGACATAATGACTAGATCATCTGGTCTATAGTGAACAGGACATAATGACTAGATCATCTGGTCTATAGTGAACAGGACATAATGACTAGATCATCTGGTCTATTAGTGAACAGGACATAATGACCTAGATCATCTGGTCTATAGTGAACAGGACATAATGACTAGATCATCTGGTCTATAGTGAACAGGACATAATGACTAGATCATCTGGTCTATAGTGAACAGGACATAATGACTAGATCATCTGGTCTATAGTGAACAGGACATAATGACTAGATCATCTGGTCTATAGTGAACAGGACATAACGACTAGATCATCTGGTCTATAGTGAACAGGACATAATGACTAGATCATCTGGTCTATAGTGAACAGGACATAATGACTAGATCATCTGGTCTATAGTGAACAGGACATAATGACTAGATCATCTGGTCTATAGTGAACAGGACATAATGACTAGATCATCTGGTCTATAGTGAACAGGACATAATGACTAGATCATCTGGTCTATAGTGAACAGGACATAATGACTAGATCATCTGGTCTATAGTGAACAGGACATAATGACTAGATCATCTGGTCTATAGTGAACAGGACATAATGACTAGATCATCTGGTCTATAGTGAACAGGACATAATGACTAGATCATCTGGTCTATAGTGAACAGGACATAATGACTAGATCATCTGGTCTATAGTGAACAGGACATAACGACTAGATCATCTGGTCTATAGTGAACAGGACATAATGACTAGATCATCTGGTCTATAGTGAACAGGACATAATGACTAGATCATCTGGTCTATAGTGAACAGGACATAATGACTAGATCATCTGGTCTATAGTGAACAGGACATAATGACTAGATCATCTGGTCTATAGTGAACAGGACATAATGACTAGATCATCTGGTCTATAGTGAACAGGACATAATGACTAGATCATCTGGTCTATAGTGAACAGGACATAATGACTAGATCATCTGGTCTATAGTGAACAGGACATAATGACTAGATCATCTGGTCTATAGTGAACAGGACATAATGACTAGATCATCTGGTCTATAGTGAACAGGACATAATGACTAGATCATCTGGTCTATAGTGAACAGGACATAATGACTAGATCATCTGGTCTATAGTGAACAGGACATAATGACTAGATCATCTGGTCTATAGTGAACAGGACATAATGACTAGATCATCTGGTCTATAGTGAACAGGACATAATGACTAGATCATCTGGTCTATAGTGAACAGGACATAATGACTAGATCATCTGGTCTATAGTGAACAGGACATAATGACTAGATCATCTGGTCTATAGTGAACAGGACATAATGACTAGATCATCTGGTCTATAGTGAACAGGACATAATGACTAGATCATCTGGTCTATAGTGAACAGGACATAATGACTAGATCATCTGGTCTATAGTGAACAGGACATAATGACTAGATCATCTGGTCTATAGTGAACAGGACATAATGACTAGATCATCTGGTCTATAGTGAACAGGACATAATGACTAGATCATCTGGTCTATAGTGAACAGGACATAATGACTAGATCATCTGGTCTATAGTGAACAGGACATAATGACTAGATCATCTGGTCTATAGTGAACAGGACATAATGACTAGATCATCTGGTCTATAGTGAACAGGACATAATGACTAGATCATCTGGTCTATAGTGAACAGGACATAATGACTAGATCATCTGGTCTATAGTGAACAGGACATAATGACTAGATCATCTGGTCTATAGTGAACAGGACATAACGTGTTTCTTCTGGTCTATAGTCAGGGATTCTTCTAACCTCAGTGTAGCTTCGTAAACAGGAGGTTAGCATGTTGTCTACGTAGGAACTCACCCACCGGCGGACTTGTGAAGCAAACTCAAGGACAAAAGTGCAGAAAGAGAGCACGTTGGAAGTGGCCTTCATTAAAATTAACGAATTATTCATCAGTATGTAGAACACTGTTGGTAATAAGAATACATGGGAGAACAAAATCTATAAAAACTATTTTTTTTTTTCTGCAACAATTTCCGTTTGTTTGTCTGATGTTATGATTTATATTATATACAACATAATATATTATATACAACATAATATATTATATACAACATAATATATTATATACAACATAATATCTTATATACAACATAATATATTATATACAACATAATATATACAACATAACATCTTATATTATATACAACATAATATATTATATACAACATAACATCTTATATTATATACAACATAATATATTATATACAACATAATATCTTATATACAACATAATATATTATATACAACATAATATATTATATACAACATAATATATTATATACAACATAATATATTATATACAACATAATATATTATATACAACATAATATATTATATACAACATAACATCTTATATTATATACAACATAATATATTATATACAACATAACATCTTATATTATATACAACATAATATATTATATACAACATAACATCTTATATTATATACAACATAATATATTATATACAACATAACATCTTATATTATATACAACATAATATATTATATACAACATAACATCTTATATTATATACAACATAATATATTATATACAACATAACATCTTATATTATATACAACATAATATATTATATACAACATAATATATTATATACAACATAACATCTTATATTATATACAACATAATATATTATATACAACATAACATCTTATATTATATACAACATAATATATTATATACAACATAACATCTTATATTATATACAACATAATATATTATATACAACATAACATCTTATATTATATACAACATAATATATTATATACAACATAACATCTTATATTATATACAACATAATATATTATATACAACATAACATCTTATATTATATACAACATAATATATTATATACAACATAACATCTTATATTATATACAACATAATATATTATATACAACATAATATATTATATACAACATAACATCTTATATTATATACAACATAATATATTATATACAACATAACATCTTATATTATATACAACATAATATATTATATACAACATAACATCTTATATTATATACAACATAATATATTATATACAACATAACATCTTATATTATATACAACATAATATATTATATACAACATAACATCTTATTATATACAACATAATATATTATATACAACATAATATATTATATACAACATAACATCTTATATTATATACAACATAATATATTATATACAACATAACATCTTATATTATATACAACATAATATATTATATACAACATAACATCTTATATTATATGCAACATAACATCTCCTCTCTGTGTGTGTCTCTCTCTCTCTCTCTCTCTCTCTCTCTCCTTGCCTCTCTCCCTGAGATCTAATGTGTGAATCTGTTTGCAGAAAGTCAATTGTGCCGGTATTAACATCACAATGT
>PIJE02002807.1:10000-11368 GCA_002895965.2 Coryphaenoides rupestris | reverse complement strand
CCCTCTCTTGGTGAATCATAATTGTAATTTCAAAAGAATTGCCGGTATTACATCACAATGTGATGATCCTAAATCTAAACCCAATAATGTTGATTTATTTCTCTTTAAATACATTTCACATTTAAGAAGCACCTTGACAAGTAATGAAGTGTTTGTGTTCAAGAATGTTGAGACAAGTCACTGACCTCAAGATGCTAGATCATTTAGAAAGATTAAGATTAAAGATTAAACTGCTGACCAAGGTCACTGGCATATCAGACAGCTTTTTATTATGATAGTCAAACTTTCACAGAGATAATGAAAGATGTAACGTGTGAACAATGGTGTGTAATGGGTTAGGGGGAGGAGTCAGATATTGGGAGTGGCTAAAGGTGGATTCAGCTCCCCGGGCTAATGCTGCTGTGCTATGTGAGGCTTGTTTGTTTCTGATCCGTCATCTGTGGGATGAGGTGGTTTTGATTCACACTGTCTTTTTGTTCTCTATGCTCCTTGTGTCTCTCTCTCTGTCTCTGTCTCTGTCTCTCTCTCTGTCTCTCTGTCTCTCTCTCTGTCTCTCTCTCTCTCTGTCTCTCTCTCTGTCTCTGTCTCTCTCTCTGTCTCTCTCTCTCTCTCTGTCTCTCTCTGTCTCTCTCTGTCTCTGTCTCTCTCTCTCTCTGTCTCTCTCTCTCTGTCTCTCTCTCTCTGTCTCTCTCTGTCTCTGTCTCTCTCTGTCTCTGTCTCTGTCTCTCTCTCTCTGTCTCTCTCTCTGTCTGTCTCTCTCTGTCTCTCTGTCTCTCTGTCTCTCTCTCTCTCTCTCTCTCTCTCTGTCTCTCTGTCTCTCTGTCTCTCTCTCTCTCTGTCTCTCTGTCTCTCTCTCTCGCTCTCTGTCTCTCTGTCTCTCTCTCTGTCTCTCTGTCTCTCTCTGTCTCTGTCTCTCATCACTGCAAACTTACAGAACATGAAGATAGAAAATAGGTTAAAAGCTCTGGTCTCCGTCACACCAGAAGTGCAGAGCTGGCATTTTTGCAGTGCATTAGTGGTTCCTTCCTCTGCCACCTTGTCACATCTCCACCTCCTCCTCCTCCTCCACCACCACTAACTCCACCACCTCCTCCTCCACCACCTCCCACCACCACTAACTCCACCTCCTCCTCCTCCACCACCACCACTAACTCCACCACCACCTCCCACCTCCTCCTCCACCACCACTAACTCCACCTCCCACCACCACTAACTCCACCTCCTCCACCACCACCACTAACTCCACCACCACCTCCCACCTCCTCCTCCACCACCACTAACTCCACCACCACCTCCCACCTCCTCCTCCACCACCACTAACTCCTCCTCCACCACCACCTCCCACCTCCATCTCTACCACCTCCACCA
>PIJE02002806.1:44488-51988 GCA_002895965.2 Coryphaenoides rupestris | reverse complement strand
CCACCACGCCCCAGCACCACACCCGCCTCACGCCCGCGCACATGGGGTCCGTATCTCGCACCGCACACACCGTCCACGCTCCCTCTACCCAGCCACCCATACACCCACACACCCACCACCCATCGCACCTACTCAGCAACGCCACCCACCCACCCACACACCCATCAACCCACCAGTAGACGGTACCAACTCCCACTTGTGATGTCACTGGGGGGGTAGTCACATGATGATTTAGAAGCGGCATTTAGTCATGGCTAATCACGCTCACACGCCCAGTGGTAAAACATCAAAACTGAGTCCTAATGGGGTATGCATTCTGTGTGTGTGTGGTGTGTGTGTGTGTGTCTGCGTGTGTCTGTGTGTGTGTGCGTGTGTGTGTGCGTGTGTGCGTGTGTGTGTGTGTGTCTCCGTCCCCGCAGCATGGCGAACGCGTCCCTGATCCCGGGCGACCTGCTCCGGGAGAACACGGAGGAGGTGCTGCAGGACGAGCAGCTGAGCGACGGCGAGAACAACCCGGGGTGCGGCCCCGGGGATCGGGCGCCGGGCTCCCCGGGACTCCTCGCCCTCCGGACGCAGGAGGCCGACGTCTGGGAGGAGCTGGACCGCAACCGCAACCCATCCGCACGCTGGCCTGGAAGGTGGGGGAGGGGGGCAGGGAGGGAGGGAGGGAGGGGAGAGAGAGGGAGGTTGGGAGGGAGGGAGAGAGAGGGGGACTAGCAATTGTCACATGGCATTCAGAAACGACTTGCAATCGCAAATTCCCGCTCAACCTGGTGGTATATACAGGGCCCCTTTAACATGGATATTTGCGAGACTCTTTTTAAATACTTACTGTATTCCTGACCCCCCCCCTCCCCCCGCTTGGTCCCCTTGCAGGCCGCCACGGAGGAGGAGCAACAGCAGGCTAGCAACCAGGGCCACCACCAGGGCCCCTACGCCGGCCCCAGCTTGGGAGGCTCCCCGGTCAAGGGCCCCTCTGAGGGGGTGGGCGTGCTGTCCGGCGACTGCAATGGCCCCCTGCTGAGGAAACTGCGCAACATCCACAGCTTCGAGCTGGAGAGGCGGCTGAGCCTGGAGTCCAAGCCCAGCCCGGAGCGCTTCGCCGTGGACGCCTGGTGCGTTCGCTCTCCTCGCACATCTCTCGGATAAACGGAGAAAAGGGAGCTTCTTCCTCGTCCATTAGACACTTTACTATTTTAATAATCAGAATCCGGTTTATTGAAAAAGTAGTTTTCACAGACAAGGAATGTGCTTTTGTGAATTGGTGCGTAACATTGAACATTGAACAGAAATTAACAATTGGGAAGGAACAATTTACAATCTTCATCTTCTTCTTCTTCTTATTGTTCTTCTTCGTCTTCTTCTTCTTCTTCTTCTCTCATTTCCTGCAGCTCCCCCAAGCAGCAGAGCGGTCCTCCAACGCAGGAGAGGGAGGCCGGGGACCGGGGCCCCTCTGCCCTCACGGTAGCCCCGGTAGCTCAGGCCCCCGCCGCCACCGCCGCCGGGGAGGCGCTGGAGAGGGTGTGGCACTACGACGAGGACTTCCTGTCCGGCCGAGGCTCCTCCCCCAACAAGCCGGCCTCCCCCGGTTCCCCGGAGCAGGGCGGCGATGCCCCCAGCAGCTTCGTGATGCTCAACCTGAGCTCGGGCCGGCAGGACGTGGACTCCCGCGAGTGGGGGATGCTGGAGCGGCCCACCGGGTCGCCGGGGCCCAAGGCTGCCGGCACCCCGTCTGCAGAGGAGGTGGAGGAGGGGGAGGAGGAGGAGGAGGAGGAGGAGGAGGAGGCACCGGAGATCCTCCAGCCAGGGGAGCAGAGTCCCGGGTGGGGCAGGGGGAGCCCGGGTCCCACGCAGGTCTCCTCCTCGGGGGTCTCCAAGGGGGACAGGCTGGAGCAGAGCGTAGGGTTCCCCCCCGGCGGGAACATGGCGCCGGTGACCCCGACCAGCCCGGCTGAGGCCCTGGCCGAGGGGGTCCTCACACAGGTAAGAGGGGCCCGCCGCCGCGTTCACCGAACACGTCGCACATACAGTACATGTGAACGCCATGCGTGATGTGTGTCATATACATGATAATACCCCGTGCTAAAACGCTGACCAGTGTCAGAGTTCTGGCGATAGCACTGCAATGGGTGGTGATGTCCATGTGCAGTTGTGGTCACCAGTCACATCTCAGTGCTTCTGTGTCCCAGCAAAGTGGGCGATCACCATTGGCTTCCTCTGTATTTGAGATGACGTGAACTAATTATTTGAGATAACAACAGATCTGATAACGAAGGGGAATAACGAAGAGAGAGAGCTCATGGCTTTGAATTGCACTATGATTGGTATTTCTTTTTTTCATATTATTACTCATGTTTAATCTAATTTTGCGGAAATTCATTTGCAATTGCATTCGCTTGTGCTTGTTTGCAAAGTTTACTTTCCGAGTTTTGTCGACAGATTGCTTTGTTTCCGTTCCGTTTCTGGGCTTTGGTTCGCTTGCCGATGTGATGATTTGTTTGCTTCCTTCGCTGTTCATGATCTTTATTCTCTTTATTCTATCGCCCTTCTTTACCCCTGAAGTCTGAAGCTTTCAGCCATCCGGCTTTTTATCCTTCTCCGAGCATCATCAATCATCCTCTCAATTGTAGAAGATCCTGGATCTCGCCGAAGTCTTGCACAGTCGGGTCATTTCATTGAAATCCGTACTTTTGATGAAAGCGGCAATAGTGGATTCAATTGTCCTGATCACTGTGATTTGGCCCCTCCCACTCACATTCAGAACCCCCCACCCCCCCCAAATCCACACCCTCCCCTGATAACGCCACACTGCCCAAACCTCAGGTTGTCATTGGTGTTTTCAGCACACAACCGCATATTCCAACTTTTTTAGTTTTTAGTTTGGCCACGACGCTAAGCCTTACCTTTCCTCACGTCACGCGTGGACCATTCCAGGCTTGGGGACGTTCTTTGTCTTTGGTTCCGTGTCATTTCACAAATTAGTGCATCGCATCAACGCACACACGAGCAGACGGTCGAAAATAACTTTTATCCTCCAAACCTGGGATGGTCCACATGCTCACGCTCACGCTGTGCCTCAACACCTCAACGCTTTCAGCCTCCTCGCCTCACTACCTTCCTCACGCCTCCTCCTCCCTCCTCTCTCCTCTCTCCCTCTCTCCCTCCCTCTCCCCTTCCTCCCCGTCTCCTAGCTCCCTACCTCTCCTCCGTCCCTGCCGGAGGAGGAGGAGGTGGCGGTGGTCGTACGGCGGGCGACGTCCATCCCCCTCCTGCTACGCTCCCCCAGCCCCCACAACAACAACAACAACAACACCGCCCTCCTCCTCACCGCCACCACCACCACCACCGCCAACACCCTGTCGGACCCCCTGCACCTACGCTGCCACCACCGCCACCACCCCGCCGCCACCGCCATCGCCGCCGTGGGCCTTCGCCGCAGCCTGTCTGCCGAGCAGCAGCAGACTCCACCTTCGCCTACTCCTCCTCCTCTGCCCTCGTCATCTTCGTCACCGACCCCCGCCCGCAGGAAACTGCCCGCTATCCCGGCCGGCGCCGCCCACGCCAAGTTCCCCTCTGTCATACGTATCACGCGCGCGCAGATGCAGCAGGTGATTGGCTGCTGGGGTCGCGGACTCCGCCCCCCCCACCCCCAACAACCTATCAGAATGCGCTTTGATTGAATCGCTTGCCTCCACAAAACCGCCATCTCAGCTCCCGCAACGTCTCCTCCTCCTCCTCATCATCATCATTTTTTTAAAATAATAATTTGTAGTTTGTTTTTTTTGTCACGCTGCATATTTTTTTGTTTGTGTTTTGTTTTTGAATCGGCACTGAACGCTTTAATTTCATTGGCTGAGTCATCGTGTTGTTGTTGTTGTTGTTGTTGTTGCCGGGCAGCTCTCTCCATTAAACCCAGTTACATAAATAGTTGGGGGGCGAGGGGGGGCGGGGGCATTGTGGTGCAGGTCCAAGTCCAGACAGAGCATGCTCAGTGTCTAGACACGCCCCCCACCCACCCCCCCTCCTCCTTCTCCCTTCTCCTCCTCCTCCCCCTTGTTGTTCTTGTTGTTCTTGTTCTTGTTGTTCTTGTTGTTCTTGTTGTTGTGACCCGGATAGAGGTCGCGCGTGTGTGTGTGCGTACGGTGTATGCGTGTGACTGTCGCATGTGTGTGTGTGTGTGTGTGTGTGTGCGTGTGCGTGTGTACCGGAATGTGGAGTCATGACCACCGGCCGCACGGTCTCTTTTGTTTCAGATCGTCTTTGTCTTCTCTCTGCTGGTCTTCCTCTCTCTCTCCCTCTATTTGTTTCTCACCCTCTCCTCGTTGAAGCCCCCTGCCAAGTTGCGTGACCCCTTCCTGTTCCTCCGCCTTGCCGGTTTTGTACTCACTGCTTGGTAGCTATGGCGTCGCATGCTGTCCACCGCCGCAAACATGACATCCCATCATAATAATAATATCCCATTGATTTGTGTTTGTTTGTTTTTGTTGTTGTTGTTGTTGTTTTTTTAAAGAAAACCAAACATTGTGTGTAGACTCTTGTAGTCCGGTTAGCTCTCTTCTCTTGCTGGAGCACTACGACACAACACAGCAAACATGTTGTAGGCCTTCAGCAACAGGCCACACAGCATATTATACCCGAATATTACTCTTCCTCCATTTTCCCTTCGGCGCTGACTGCTCAAGTAACACATGTGTCTTCCTCCTCCTCTCCTCCTCCTGCTCCTCTCTCCTCCTCTCCTCCCTTCTCATCTTCTCTCCTCCTCTTCTCTTCCTCTCTTCTCTTCCTCCTTCTTCCTCTCTCTCCTCCTCTCTCTTCTCTCCTCCCTTCTCCTTCCTCCTTCTCATCTTCTCCTCCTCCTCCTCCTCCTTATCTTCTTATACTTCTCCTTATCTTCTCCTCCTCATCTTCTCATCCTTCTTTTCCTCTTCCTCTTCCTCATCTTCTTCTCCTCCTCCTCATTCTCCTTCTCCTCCTCTTCCTTATGTTCTCCTCCTTATCTTCTCATCCTTCTTATCTTCTCCTCCTCATCTTCTCCTCCTCCTCCTCCTTCTCTTCTCCTCCTCCTCCTCTTCCTCATCTCCTCTTCCTCATCTTCTCCTCCTCTTCCTCTTCCTCATCTTCTTCTTCTTCCTCCTCTTCTTCTTCCTCCCTCTCTTCAGCTGACGGCCCAGCGGCCCTCTGCTGGGCCCTCCTCCCAGTCGGGCTCGGACAGCGGCCCACAGTGTCTCCTGCTGGAGAGGCGGGGCGACGCGGAGACGACGGAGCACAGCGGCGAACGCGGTGACCGCGACCTCCGCTCGCCTCTCCGGGCCCGCGCGCCCCCCGCCGGGCCGGGCACGCCCACGGAAGAAGACCCTCACCCCCACCCGCTGGCTGAGAGTCTGGTGGTCCACCACCACCACCATCCCCACGGGGACCGGAGCCAGACCCAGAGCCAGGCCCAGAGCCCCGCGCAGAGCCGCGTCTCCTCCCCACCCCGTTCCCCCCGATCTCCTCGCTCCCCTCTTTCTCCTCGCTCCCCTCGCTCGCCCTCCTCTCCTCGCTCGCCCCACAGCCTGTCGTTCGTCAACGGCCGCCTCTCGCCTTCCCCTCCGAAGAGCCAGGGGGACTCTAGCCACGGAGCCCCCCCCTCTCCCTCGTCCCCCTCCTCCCCCAAGCCCAAAGCCCCCCAGAACTGCCCCGGCCCCGCCCTCTCTGATGCTGCTGATGCTGATGCTGCTGCTGCTGATGCTGCTGCTGCCGTGGAAACCCAACCCCAGGTCTCTGGCGACGGAGCCCCGACGGAGCCTGTAGGCCCCGCCCGCATCTCCCCCACCCCCACCGCCACCGCCACGACATCGGCCGCGCCCCCCCACCGGGACCCCGGCCGCCGGCAGAGCCGCATCCCCGTCCTGGAGCCCGCCAGCTTGCTGGAGGCCCCCCCGCCGGGCTCCGCCAAGGAGAAGCTGCTGCTGAAGAGGGCCACCACCACCACCAACTACCAGCAGCACCAGTGCCCCGCCCCCTCGCCCACCGCCTCCCCCTCGCTGTCCGACCGCCGCCGGCCCTCCATGGCCGCCTCCCTCCCGCTGCCCGCCACCGCCCGGGGCGACCCGCTGTCGTCCGCCTCCTCGGACCGCTCCCAGGACGAGGACTCCCTGCTGTGCTCTCGCTCCGACCGCCTCTCCCTCTCCCTCTCCTCGTCCAGCCCGCTGTCCCGCAAGAGCCGCATCCCCCGGCCGGTCAACCCCGCCCCGGCCGCCGCCTCCGACCCGCCGGCCGCCGCCCAGCAGCAGCTGCAGCCCCGCCCCCCTCCTGGGAAACCCCCGAGCCGCTCCACAGTGGAGGGAAGGTAGATACTGTATATATACAGCATATATATCATCGCCACGGCAACAAGCTGCCTCGAGTCTAGTCGCCATGTTGCACCCAAATCAATCAAAAAACTATAACAACACATTGAGATTTGCTGGCTGCTGAATTCATATTCATCTTCGACTGTGATTCATAATATAATAATGAATTTTATTTATATAGCACACTTTAAAATACAGTGAAATATCAAGGTGCTTTGGAGCAAGTGTAAAAACAATCATAATCCATCATATCCATCAACTCATTAAGTGTGGTTCATCCTCTCTGCTCCGGCCCACCCAGGCTCCGGCGGTACCGCATCTGCGCGGGCAGCAGCAGCAGCACCAGCGACTCGGACCTGCTGTCCTGCCTGGCCCAGCTGGTGCAGGGTTCCCGGGGAGTGGGGTCCCGGGGCTCCCCGCTCCACCCCCACCACCACTACCACCGCTCCCCGATCCAGCAGCACGGAGGAGGAGGAGGAGGCTCCCTCAGCGGCTCCCCTAACCACCACCACCACTACTACAACTACAACCACCACCACTACAGCCACTACAACCACCACCGCAGCGCCAGCGCCTCCCCACGTAGCTCCCTGTCCCTGCATCGCTCCGCCAGCTCATCGCCCTCCCGCCACGAGCACCACCACCACGGAGTCACTGCCGGCGGTGGCGGCGCTGGTGCCGGTGCCGGTGCCGGTGCCGGTGGCGGCGGAGGCGGGGGCGGAGCCGGAGCCCCGAAGGGCAGCCTGGGGCGTAGCTGCTCGCCACCCAGCTTCTCAGGGTCCCCGCCAGCGCGGCGCTCCCACCCGCACCACCACCACCACCACCTGGAGACGTGCTGCGGCCGGCAGGCGCGAGCCGCCACCGCCGCCATGCCCTTCCACCTCTCCAAGGGGCGGGGCTGCAGCCGCGAGGGCAAGTGCTCGGGCAAGCTGAGTAGATAGTCTGCTCCCCCCTGCTCCCCACACCCCCCTCCCTCCCTCACACCGCCACCCTCCCTTTATTCTGAGGGAGATGGGTTCGACCAGGGATATGGAGGTGGAGTTGGAGGGGAGAGAGTTGAGTGGGGGAGCTGTTTAGAGTCTTCCTGGTCGAACGCACGGGTGGTTTTAGACAAGCGGACTTCCTGTTTCCCCCCCTCTGTAGAAACTCCAACCCCCCCCCCCCC
>PIJE02002806.1:2500-43845 GCA_002895965.2 Coryphaenoides rupestris | reverse complement strand
GTGCGCGTGTGCGATTATCCCTGAAATTCAAACTCCTTTTTTTGGGGGCGAAGGGACATTTCTTAGTATTCACCAGAATAACATGTGTTTTTCCAATGATGTACATGACATTAGTGAAAGACGTGGACAGAAGACAGCCTGTATGACATTGTGGGGTACGATTAATTTATTTAAAAAAAAAAGATTCTTTGTTGTGTAGACACACATGTTTGTCTTAACGCGTGCCTTGGCACTACAGGCAGCTTGGCGATGACTTTGGTCATTTCTGATTACTACAAACAAAAAAAAACCACATAAGCCAAATACAAGTCTTAGTTAATTGTGCCAGTGATAGAACCTTTCTAAACGGGATGTTAACAGTGTTCTTTTAAAAAAAAAAAATACAAAAGCAAGCAACAGAATGTTTTCTTAAACCAAACGTTATTTCCGAGAAGACGTTTACTTGAATAACGAATGGCTTGTCATTTGGGGACACAAAAGGGAACTATTTTAGTAATACACAGTGAAACAGTGATCGTATAGGACCTAGACACAGGTCTGTTCCAACTCTCGGGTGATCAGTGCTGAACAAATGTGAAATACGAAACCTGAAAAGAATAATAATTTTGTCAAATATTGTCGATTGACGTGTACGCCATATGTTGAAGTACTTCTCACACCAAAATTATTTATTTATAGAGAACAGAACATCCGTGCTTTCCACTCCACAGAAAGCGTTTAGTGACAGACAGTATATGGTGAAGGCCGAGTAAACAAAACCTTATGTATTCTTGTTTCTAATCTTATTATTTCACCTTTTCTTCGTCCTTCATTCCTACCCCACTGCTTGTTAGTACACTGTAATATATCCCTAGCTTACGACGCTACGCTAATGCATGCCCTACTGAGGAAAAACCAACATATAGTATGTTTAAAAACAAAAAAAACTTCATGTAGGCTACTCCTTTTTACAAACTCAACGAAACCCCCGCCCCCCCCCCCCCCTCTAATGTGGGACATTTGTTTAATTCCCAGTAAAGCTGCATATTGTACGATAACGTCGATAACGACGGTCGTACGACGGGTACTCCTACTTCTGCATCTTACTTTCCGTTTTTTTCCCCCCGCTCTTTTCGTCCCACCTGACCTGGTGCGCTTGTATCTTCAAACATTTCCTCCTCGCCACCCGCTCCTACTTTAATTAATTTTAAAACTATCTACCGTATATATACAAGGACTCAATTTCCTGCTTAAAGTGCTCGTATTGCGGGACGAAAATCATGGAATGGATCGACGGCTATCGGCCGACTGTATAGCGTGCCTGGGGAGGTATGGGGGATTGTAATTATTTTACAACACACCCAGCTGTGTACGACTATTACTACTACTAATAATAATGATAATAATAATAATCATAATCATAATAACAATACCAAGGAGTGTGTGACGCGCTTGAAGCTGAAACGGGGGACGTCTCTGTAGATCGGCTGTTGTTTGAGTCTCTCTGACCCTCTAGGACCCTCTGGATGACTCACCGCTAGAGCAGACAGCCAATCGGTTCGCCTTAATGTCTTCTCTCTCTCTCTCTCTCTCTCTCTCTCAGTGTCTCTCTCCCCTCTGCACAGAGCAAGGGAGGACTGGGCCTTGTCTGTGTGTGAGAGCATTCCTCTGTCTGTCTGTCTGTCTGTACATCACCTCTGTCGTTGTGTAACTGTGTGTGTGTGTGCGTGGGGGGGGGTTGGTGGCAGGCTGTGTCAAATAATGTATGCTTCCATCAGGATTTAAAATCTGATGATTTTTGTTGAATCTGTTTTTTTTTTACATTTTGATTTATTTAAAAGCAGATCGATTTGTCGGACACTGTCGCTCAAACCTCCTGCGTAACGTTCAAACACTTACTGAGTATTTATTTATCCAAAGTCATTATCGTAAGCCATAATAAATTATTTGCTAACGAGCGTGTCAACGGTATATATATATGGCGGTGAACAGTGCCACTGGTTTTAACCGGATAATCAAGAGTGCCCGTGGGCGGTTTTTAAAATTATGAATATTGCACAAGGTTATGTGTAGATGGTGTAGTTCTATAGCGTGACACTTTCCAGACAAAAGTTGTTTCTCCATATCACATGACCTACTGGTAGCCAATGAAGGGCCCCCAGAGATCACCTCGATGACCAAGCAGTCAAGTCAATGTGGAACCTAATGGAAGTGTGTGTGTGTGGGTGTGTGCGTGTGTGTGTAGCTTACACACTATCCACATGTCAAAGCAAAATAGGTTACTTGTTTATGAATTATAAATACTTGACAGAAATTATTTATCGTCACGTTAACTTAATCGCCCAGGAATCTTCTGTATGGATCTTAATATGAATGGTGGGATATTCTTGTGTTGTAATGTCAGTTTTTGAAAACGAAAACGTAACTGTACAGTCACATGGAAAGAATGTAACGAGAGGTGGAGGTTTTGCATTGTACATAACTGTAATTATTTCTGTTTATTCTATTATTTGTACCATACCAATGCTTTGTACAGTGTTTCTTTTTTCTGTTGGTTTGAAATTATTTTGTATTATTTTTATAAACGGGTTATAAATAATAAAATACTCATTCAGCATGCAGACAAACTAGCGTGGGTCTTCGTGTGTCGTTTGTATGTACATGCGAGTTACAAGCCCCTCCCCTTTCACACTGCTGTTTCGTTGCAATTTTGTATTTATTTTAAATTTTTTTTAATATTACATGGCAAAAGGCACATCGTATTCATTTTCGAAATATTCACATGAATAGAACCGAGCGAATGCATTCATCAAAGAAAGAAATACTAATTATACAGCCTCAAAAATACAAATAAAATCTAACATATAAAAATAAATAAATAAAATGGAGGAAAAAAAAGAACACAAGTGGTTAGTCAGGAAATAAGAAGAGAAGAAGATCTTTATTAATCCACACATGTAATGGTCACACATACACGGAGATATTCAAACAGATGCTGGGCTCCTAACATTTCACAATACTGCAATGATCGTGTATGTCTCATTCAAAAAAGTCTTGAGAAGTCTTAAGAAAGCGACATTTACGAATAAAATATTTTCCTAAAATAATCAAATTATTATTTCTAAATTCTGTTTTTTTGTTGTTGTCCAGTTTCCACCAAACTTCACGTTTTCAGGAACGCACCAAAAACACATCGTTTCGTCTCGTCGTCGTATACGTCAGGCGTGTTTTACGTCGTCGTTCGTCGTTGTCGTCGTCGTGCGACGTGCGCCTGCGCCGCGCCGCTGGCCCCGCCCACTCGCACCGCCCAACCTCCGGCGTTTGGGCCGCGCGCGCGCGCACACACTATTTGACCAGAATGGCGGCTCTTTTGGAGAGCGTGCTGCTGCGGAGGGTGGACGCGGCCGCGGCGTCGCACTGGCTGAGGACCGCCGCGGTGAGTTGTTGTTGTTGTTGCTGCCGTAAATAAATATATAAACAAACAAACAAACAACCAAAGACAACAACAACAAGAACACGGGTAGCGTCATGTGTTTACGTCGCGCGTTCTCTTAAGGATGACGAACGATGTGAATCTAGTCGTGTTCAGCATATTGTATGTTCTTAGATGTTGGTACTGTCACTCAGAATGACACGTCTGCTCTTATCTCAGCTATTATGCAGACAACCTAGCAATTATGAAACTCCTTCTATTAGCCTCGTAACTATGAATGCTCTAAACCTGCTCTATTACTATCTTTATGTACCACAGCGATATATTGCTGTCTCTCTCTGTCAATTAAATTCAACAAAGCTTTATTGGCATGAACGTTATCACAACCTCTCTTCTCCTCTCTCTCTCTCTCTCTCTCTCTCTCGCTCTCTGCTTCTCTGGTCAATTTCAATTCATCAATGCTTTATTGGCATGAACGTTATCACAAATCTCTGTCTGTCTCTCTGTCTCTGTCAATTCAATTTCAATAAAGCTTTATTGGCATGAACGTTATTCACAACATCTCTGTCTCTTCTCTGTCTGATCTGCTCTGTCTCTCTGTCTTCTGTTCTCTCTCTGTCCAATTCAATAAAAGCTTTTATTGGCATGAACGTTATCACAAACATTAATCACAGCATCTCTGTCCTTCTGTCTGTCTCTCTCTCTCTCTCTGTCTCTCTGTTCTCCTCTCGTATGTAACCAACAGTGATTATATTTGCTGTCTCTCTGTCCACTCTCTCTAGCCTCTCTCTCTCTCTGTCTTCTGCTCTCTGTCTCTCTGGTCCTCCTCCGTATGGTAACCACAGTTGAATATATTTGCTGTCTCCTTCAGCAAATATTTGTTCTATTCGATTCTATCAACATTTGCTGACTAGCTAACATCAGACACATTGTTTTGTGCAGCTCACATGATGCATGCATATTTACGTGTATATACTGCAATTGTGAATGGATTTTTAACACTGATCGACTTGGTTGTCCTCCCTTTATGCTGTCTATGCTGGTAGTGCTACACGTTATGCTACGAGTCATGATGACCGAGTATGTCCCTCCGTCCGACACAGGATGGCGACGTCTTGTCCCTCGGCGAGGAGCCCGCCACGCTGAGCCCGGTGCAGAAGCAGGAGTTCGTCCCGTTCCTCCTGAACTTCCTCAGAGACCAGAGCAGCCGGGCCCTGACCCATGGCCCCGCCACGCCCGCCAAGATCCCCAGCCGCCCCCGGGCTTCCTCCACGCAGATCCTGGGGGGCTTCTCCAGCGAGCGGAGGGGGGGCTGCCGGTCCAGCGGAGGCGGAGGTAGAGGCGGTTCCCGTGCATCCAGCCGCGTCCAGCTCTTCTCCCCGGCCCCGTCCGTTTCCCCCGGGGCCGCCGAGTGGGACCCGGCGGGCCGGTCGGGCTCCCACTCCCTGAGCGGGGTGAGCTCCCTGAGCAGCCCCTTGTTCACTCCCGGCTGGAGCCCGGCTGGAGCCAGGCCGCCCGGCTCGGAGCAGCGCAGGCACGCCCATAGGGTGAGCCTGGGCGACTATGTGGTACTCTCCCCTCCAGAGCACAGCCCCGGCCTGCAGCCTCAACAGAAGGCGGGCCGCAGGAGGAGCGGAGGAGGCGGAGGAGGAGGAGGAGGAGGAGGAGGAGGAGGAGGAGGAGGAGCCGCCACCACCACCGTGGGCCCTGCACCACATGGCAGACATGGAGGAGGAGGAGGAGGAGGAGGAGGTGGAGGGCGTGGAGGACACTACAATGAGGAGATGGGGCGGTGGGAGGGTGGAGGGAGGCGATCTGGAAGAGGTGGAGGAGGCGGCGGTGGTGGTGGAAGAGGAGGTGATGGAGGAGGAGGTGGTGGTGGTGGAAGAGGAGGTGATGGAGGAGGGGGGTACAGTCGGATCAGTGATCAGGTGTCTCCTCCCACCGTGGGTCGTCTGAACTTCAACAACCTGGAGGACTTCCCTCCCGTGGGTTCGTCTCCTGTGTCTCCGGCGTGAGTCCTTAATGCTGTCACTTGGATTATATTTGAATGTTTTGCCTCCGCTGTCATCTTGTTTGTTGATAATGATGACAAAGGGTGAAGGGTGGCCATAGGATCTTTTAATATGCTTTAAACGCTTTTTCATACATTTATTTATTATTATACGCTCTCGTCCTCCAGAGTGACCAGGCCGTCGCGTCGGATCAACCCGACGCCGGTCAGCGCCGAGCGGCCGCACTCCAAGCCCAAGAGCTGCTTCACCTCCACGCCGTTCAGCCAGCCCCAACCCCACTCCTCCAGCCCCCCGGCCGGAGCAGCAGCAGCCGAGGCTCAGGCTCTGGGCCCTGGACCCCTCGCCGCCGCCATGAGCAGCCCCCTCAGCCTGCAGGAGGAGAGGGAGCTGCTGAGGAAGGAGAAGTGAGTGTTGAGTTAAGGCCTCTGGATGCTACTTCCGGAATGCGTCAGAAACCGGCTTCTGTTGGGTTCTTTTCGTTCCTTTGGCGGCGGCGGGGGGGGAAGGTCGATGCAGTCTGGAAAAGTCACTCTCCGAATCCGGTGTATCCGAAAAGCCCTCCCAGGCCCCGCCCCTTCTCCTCAGCGATAGGGTAGACTTGTGAGGTATGAAGGAAGGGGTGCGGGGGCTTGGAGGCCGGTGCCAGATCTCGGCAGGACTTTTACTCCGCCTCCCTTGGTTGACGGACAGCCTCCTATACTCTAGTACCGGCCCAATATCGGCCAGTTCTCTGGAGAAGGTAGAAGTCGTATTTGGGCGTCCGATTTTTTTCTGATCTTAGAATAAGCATACGGAGACCTTTAGAAATGGGGGCGGTGGGGGGGTCTGTTCCCTGGGTGTTTAAAGTAATGGAGCTGTATATGTTTTAATAACAAACCTTCCCACGCATAGCCTTGTTTCGTTGTTAGTTATTTAGCACAACAACAACAACAACTAATTGCAATCTTTCCTTTATTCCCTCGGTGCCGCTGACGAGTGCTGGTTGTTAATTGCAAATAGACCTCAGCTATGGAGTTGAATGTGAACATAGTTGCCTTTCTTTTTTGTGTCAATATTTGCCTGGTAGACCAAATAGTTGTACTACTTGTGCCTGTGGCTATCAGAGGACCTTTGGGGAGTGGTGTGTCGTGTACTGTCTGAAAGTCAAGGTTTTGTCCCCAATTAGCTTAATCATCATCATTTTAATTGTGCTTTATGTTAGTTTATGAACTTGCTCATAATGGAATTGTAATTGCGTTTTAACAGTGACACTGGTGGGGAGGGTATGAAGCCACTAGGCACTCTCTTATTGGCATTGGCAACATTCTCTTGTCTCCTTGCTTTATTAGACTAGATGCAACTTTATTGTCACTTGTGATCTGTTTCTTTTGTTGTGTATTACGACTAGTAACCTGTCTTTTCCACACTCCTGACAAAGTGTTAGTAGTTTATTGTCATGTATATCAGTACTAGTTTATAACCCCGGTGTTGTTGTTGTGTTCTAGGAACAAACGCGCCCAGCAGACCAGCTCTCCTCCCAAACCCTCCCTCTCGGACTCCGCCACCCCTACCAAGTCAGAGATGCCCAGGGTGGGGTCAAAGGTCACGCCGGACACGCAGGCCGAGTGCCCCGACCCCTCCAAGGTCACCATGATGGCCGAACTGGACCTGCTGGCCGAGTTGTACTGCACCTGCATTTCCGGTAAACGGCCACACGGGGGAGCCAGAGTGTTTCGGCGAACCTTCAGCCGACTTCAGATTGTTGGTCAAAGCACATCAACGGCAGTCTGAGTGTTGTTTTGAATTGTCTACCGAACAGAGAACCTGGTGCCCAACATCTTCCTGGAGCTGTTCTTTGTGGTCCAGTTGCTGACCTCTCGGTCGCTGCCCACCACAGAGGAAGAGGAGCAGAGTGTGTGTGTGGTGAAACCAGGTTAGCTCCTCCCTCTCTAGAAATCAGTTTATTTTAATGCCACTAAATTTGAAATCCCTTCTTTGTTTAACATGTGGATATATATTTTTATATAAAATATTATACTAAAATACTAATCCTTTTTATTTTGTATTTTATTTTATTTTTTGGGTTTATATTAATTCATTAATATATGTCATTTCATTTTTATTATATATATATATAATATATATTATATATATATATATATAAAAATCTATTTTTTTATTGATTTGTATTTGTTGTACATTTTACAATTTCTTATATTTCTTTATGAACACATTGCTACAATCTACCATCGTACGGGTGGATCTTGAACAACACTATTTTATTTGTATGGCGGTTTTATTTGGATAGCCGTCTAAATGCTAAGGAAAGCTCCACCAAGCCAAACTTTGAGGAAGAACCCAGAAGAGGGTTCCCTCCACCTCCTCCAGGGATGGTTCGTTAGGAGTTAGGAGTGTGACGGACACGTCTGCTAGCTGACTCACTGATGTTCTGTCCTTCTCCGTCTTCTCAGACGTCCTGGAGAGCGGTTACCTGCGCCAGGTGCACAACTGTGTGTATTTTGCGGTGAAGGTGCTCGAGAATCAGTTTCAGTAAGTTTCCCCGCATCGCTCTCTATTAACTGAAACGCCAGAGTCTGTCACGACCACCCACAGATGACAAATGACCAACCACTGACCAATCACCTTCCGTCTGTTGTCTGGTGTGTTGTTCACCTCTGAGCCAATTGCCTTCCGTCTGTTGTCTGTGGCGTGTTTGCCTCTGAGCCAATCACGGACCAGCTGTCGTCGTTGTTGTTGTTGTGCGTCCAGGTTGGTGACCCACCTGGACAAGTGCACCTTGCGCCTGCTGGCGGAGAACGAGAGGGTGTCCTGCTTCTCGCCGTCTCTCCGGGAGCGGCTGTCCCAAGCCCAGGACACCAGCACCACCAAGGTGTGACACACACACACACACACACACACACACACACACACACACACACACACACACACACACACACACACACACACACACGTCCTCTATAGCGTCTCCTTCTAGTTAGGTGTGTCAGTGAAGGTTTGTGTGAACTTGAAAAAAAGGGGGAATGTGTCCTTATCCACGAGCGCTACTGTACTGTACAGAGACGAGATAAACATGAATAATTCTGTCATAAATTATATTAGCTATAATAAATAATAATACAATTAACCTTCACCTCGGATCAGAGGTCATCCATCCATATGGAATGCCCATCTGCTCCCCGATCTCCTTCTTGGCTTTAGTCCCGCTTCCCAAACTAAACAAAACAACTTTTGCGAAAGATGCCGATCTAAAAGTTTTAAACTTTGTGTGTTTCCCCCGTCTCCGCCGTGTTTCAGCTGTCCCCGTCCGCCTCCACCTTCATCTACTCGGTTCCCTTCCAGCCAGCCACCGACAACCGCTCCAACTTCAGCAGCGACAAGGCCTTCCACACGTTCAAGAAGCAGAGGTAGGGCGACACCTCCCCTCCCCCCTTCCCGCCTCTCGCCTCTCTCCTCCCGCCTCACACCTCACTCATCACTACCCAAGACAACCCTCCTTTTTCCCCCGTCCAATTTCTTCCCCGCCACCCCCTCGCTCGCGCGCCCGCCTCCAGAGCATCCTGTGCTCATCATGTCTTGTCTCGGGGAAAAAGTATGGCTGGTTTGGCTCACTCTTCTGTTTTACTTTTACTTTTACTTTCACTTTAGGGATATCTTCTACGAGGTCCTCCGGGAGTGGGAGGACTTCCACAAGGAGCCGGGCTGGGACTTTGAGGCTGCGCTTGGCAGCAGAGTCAGGTAACTAACGAGCTCGGTCTGCCGGGGAGTGTTGTTTGAATCCCGGTCCACACGATCTGGGTTGGACCCCCCGATCAATCATCAGTGAATTCCCGAAGCAATACCCCTTCCTTATTATGAACTCGCCTCTAATAATTCACAGTCACTTCAGCTCAATCACTTTGGATCAAAGTTAAAGCATCTCCTAAATGACCTAATTGTGTATAATGAGGATGTATTCACCTTAAAGCGGTGGTCACCAATCTTTTTAAGCCCAAGATCAGTTAAATTCATAATATTGCTTATTTTATTGGATAAACTGTGTTAAACTAATGTTAACATGTCTTGAACATGCAGCAACATATTAATGTCATTTCAAAACATTTTATTTGATGTATGGCCAAAATACAGCAATAAAGTCTCTCGGTCAATAAAGTGACATTTTGTTCTCGTTAAAAATTTTACAGAAGGCCAACAATTTGTGTGAAAAGTGTTCCAGGTGAAGTACCTTCGTGTGTCCAGTAGATGGCCTCCTCAGTTCAGTTTTGCCCTTTCTGTTCCATTAAAGGTCCTTCCTGATACAAAGCCGCTTTTAAACCCGGCTTTATATCATTTCAATGTGGGCAGTAAATTCAAATCAACAACGTTCACCTTCCCTCCACGTTGCCCACACCCAGATCTCCCCGCTAGTTTGGTCTGCTGGATGACACAAAGCATGCCATCCGATGGCCGCAAATCTTGCCCCGGATTTTGCATCCGCATCCGAGAAATCAGTTCCCATTTACCGCCTCATGTTTACGATCCACTCGAAATGCCTGCCGAGACCAGCGGCTTGGTGTGGTGGTGGTGACCGCTGCCCTCAAGGAGAAGAAGGCGGCCATTACCATTGTTGGATAAACATGTTGGTCTCCCAGCTGGTAGAACGAGAGCTTGTCTGCTTTTCTAATTGCGATTCCATGTAATCCCTTCATCTCCCCTCCTCCTGACGCCTCTCTCTCGCTCTTTCTCTTCCTCTCTTTTCTCAGGGCTATGGTGAGCAGCTGAACTCTGCCGGAAACCACTCTCACTTCGCCCGTCTGTTCCTCAAGGCAGCTTGTGCAGGTAACGCACACAAGCACACACACACACACACACACACACGCCCACCACCATATGCACAAGTACACCGGGTGCATATGGTGATGGATGATTTTAAGCCATGATAGAATTGAAACCAAAAACAACAGGAAAACAACAGTGTTGAGTTTGAGGCGTCGCTGGGAGCTTTAGCGACGTGTAAATCCTCCCGCGTCGCCTACCGTCTGCCATGTTGTCAGTGTCATTCGGGAAGGGATAGTGAGTCCAGGCATCAGAGCCATTCCATTAATGGGTAGATCGGGATGCCTACAGGGAGACTGTGGGGCGCTCGGAATATAGCTTTAGTTTTACACTAGCAGTCTCCTCTCTCCTCCTCCTACCTCCCTCCTCCGGCTGTTGCCTCTTCTCTCCTCTCTCTTCTGCTCTTCCTCTCCTCTCTCTTCCCTGCTCCTCCTCTCTCTTCCTGCTCTTCCTCTCCTCCTCTCTCTTCCTCTCCTCCTCTCTCTTCCTCTCCTCCTCTCTCTACCTTCCTCGAAAACCCGGCCAGATGTGCAAGGGCCCGCGGGCCAACGGCTTCCCCCGCGGCCGACACCCCGACGCCGACCTGCTGTGCATGCTGGGCGCCGACGGCCTGGGCCGCCTGAAGCGCCTGGAGGAACGGCTGATCCGGCCGCACGCCATCGTGGGGCCCTGCCCACGCCCGCCTTCCCCGGGCACCAGGAAGTTCTTCCGGGACTTCCTGCAGACCGCCAGCTGGTAAGAGACGGGGGCGGTAGTAACTCAGGAGGTATAAGAGCGGTTGTCTGGCAGCAGGAAGTTCGCTGGTTCGTTCCCCGGGGCCTCCGCCTCCTAGCTAAGTGTGGAGGTGTCCCTGAGCAAGACACCACCTAACCCTACCTGCTCCTCCTAGCTAAGTGTGGAGGTGTCCCTGAGCAAGACACCACCTAACCCTACCTGCTCCTGACGTGTTGGTTGTTACCCTTGCATGGTTGACACCGCCGTCGGTGTATGAATGGGTGAACGTGAGGCAAATACTGTAAAGCACTTTGGATAAAAGCGATGTATACATGCAATCCATTTACCATTTAAGAGAATACAAGGAGGAGGCATTTGATTGGGTGTGAAGCAAAGCAGTGCGTGGTTTACTAAATGGCACCCATCCAATCACAGCGCTGTATCTCGACAACATTAGAGCAGCTTATGATTTCATTATGGATGGTTGGTCAATGGATTGTGTTTTTATATCATCCATTTCTCATCATTCATACACCGACGGCGGTGTCAACCATGCAAGGCGACAGCCAGCTCATCGGGAGCAGTTAAGGTGTTACATTTACATTTAAATTTAGGGCATTTGGCAGACTCATTTATCCAAACAGACTTACGAGAAGTACATTGGTCGAAAGAGAGGCAGCAATATACTGTATATATCGCTAGCGGTATATACAGTCAGGCTTCAAGCGTTCATAATTGCTCAGTTAATAGAACGAGTTTCAAGTGCTCATAATTGCTCGGTGTACAGCTACAAGACTGCTGGGATAAGAACAGAAGTACCATTCCGAGTGTGATACAAACATCCAAGAACATGCAAGATTAGTGCCAAGACGTACAAACATGCAAGTACGTGCTAGGTGTCTTGTTGCTCAGGGGGGGGGGATTGAACCAGCAACCTTCCTGTTGCCAGACAGCCGTTCCTCTACCTCCTGAGCTACCGGCCACCCCTCACGGCGCCAACATGAAGGATTACACTAATTAAATCATTTTGCAGGTGTTTTATCTGAGGCGATTTGCGGTGAGTTGTGATGCGTGTCATTAAGGAGGCGGGCAGGGGCTCGGCATCTGGCTCAGCGACGTGGAACCCGGCTCCGGTCGTCTGGGGGTCAAACTCCCGCCGGTCTCCCTGACTGACACATTTTAAAATAATGACTCAACAACAACACCACCGGTATCAACTCTTACTTCCAAGAGATTAATTCCCTTACGCTCCAGGGTTTTGAAACACAGCGTGCATTAATAAAAGAGGGCACAGGTGGGAAGCGGCGGCCGGGTGGGCGGTGGTGTTGAAACGCAGCCGCAGATGTTAACAACACACACTGACCTCTGACCTCTGATCTCTGACCCCCAGCTGCCAGCTGAACCAGCACCTAAAGGACAGCCTGTGCCAGCAGTTTGCTCCAGCTGGACGAGGTGTCCATCCTGGGCCCCCGGGGCCTCGTCTGTGGCAGAGGACCCCGCGGGAGAGGAGGCGGACGGCGAGAGGGATCTAGAGCAGCAGGTGGGAGGACAGTTGGTGGCAGGTGGACGGCTGGAGAGCCACGCTCAACAGTACTTGGGACGGCACCATTGTTTAGAATCTCTTTTTATATCTCTGATTTTTATATCTCTCTCCTCCTCCTCCTCCTCCTTCACCTGCTGTTCACTTCTTCCCTCTATTCCTGCTCCTCCTCCTGTTTCCTCCTCTCTCCTCCTCCTGTGCCTCTCCTGCTCCTCGTCCTCTCCTCCTGGTTGCCCCTCCTGCTGCCTCCTTCCTCCTCTCTCTCATCCTTCTCCTCCGAGGAGGATGAGGATGATGATGAAGATGATGATGAGGAGGACCTAACGGAGGACCAGTATATACCTTCATCTCCCTCACTCCGGTGACCCCGGCGCTCCTGCCTCATCACGCTATGTAAAGGGGCTCAGAACTCCATGGAAAATCTAACCCGTGCTCTTCTCCATGGGCTTCCTAACTGCTTTTTCTGAAGGGCTAGTGGTGAGCCAGGCTGATACTCTCGCGGGTGGGAAGCGACCAGCGTAGGACCAGTCCACACAAGCATCTACTTCCTCTCTTTTCTCAGGGCTATGGTGAGCCAGCTGAACTCTGCCGGAAACCACTCTCACTTCGCCCGTCTGTTCCTCAAGCAGCTTGTGCAGGTAACACACACAAGCACACACACACACACACACACGCCCCCACCACCATATGCACAAGTACACCGGGTGCATATGGTGATGGATGATTTTAAGCCATGATAGAATTGAAACCAAAACACAGGAAAACAACAGTGTTGAGTTTGAGGCGTCGCTGGGAGCTTTAGCGACGTGTAAATCCTCCGCGTCGCCTACCGTCTGCCATGTTGTCAGTGTCATTCGGGAAGGGATAGTGAGTCCAGGCATCAGAGCCATACCATTAATGGGTAGATCGGGAGGCCTACAGGGAGACTGTGGGGCGCTCGGAATATAGCTTTAATTTGACACTAGCAGTCTCCTCTCTCCTCCTCCTACCTCCTCCTCCGGCTGTTGCCTCTTCTCTCCTCTCTCTTTCTGCTCTTCCTCTCCTCCTCTCTCTCCCTGCTCCTCCTCTCTCTTCCTGCTCTTCCTCTCCTCCTCTCTCTTCCTCTCCTCCTCTCTCTACCTTCCAGATGTGCAAGGGCCCGCGGGCCAACGCTTCCCCCGCGGCCGACACCCCCGACGCCGACCTGCTGTGCATGCTGGGCGCCGACGGCCTGGGCCGCCTGAAGCGCCTGGAGGAGCGGCTGATCCGGCCACACGCCATCGTGGGGCCCTGCCCACCGCCCGCCTTCCCCGGGCACCAGGAGTTCTTCCGGGACTTCCTGCAGACCGCCAGCTGGTAAGAGACGGGGGTGGCAGTAGCTCAGGAGGTATAAGAGCGGTTGTCTGGCAGCAGGAAGGTTGCTGGTTCGATCCCCGGGCTCCGCCTCCTAGCTAAGTGTCGAGGTGTCCCTGAGCAAGACACCACCTAACCCTACCTGCTCCTCCTAGCTAAGTGTGGAGGTGTCCCTGAGCAAGACACCACCTAACCCTACTGCTCCTGACGTGTTGGTTGTTACCTTGCATGGTTGCGCCGTCGGTGTATGAATGGGTGAATGTGAGTCAATACTGATAAATAAAATAAGCACAACAGGTGGTAGAGTGGAGGATGGGTGAACGTGCCATAGCTAGGAGGTAACTGCAAAGTACAACTTTGCTGAGTAATAGCGAATTAATGTTGGTGGTGTATCATATTTATAGTCTCGCTGATATACAATAGAGGTACAATCACTGATTTAACCAATTTAAGGAATATGGCATGGGTAAGGAGGAAACGGCGATTTTATGATGGGGAGTGATCATGGAATGTCATAAGCTACTAAGTGGCGGAGCAAGATTGTTGAGCTCTAAATGTGCATAGCCTGAACATTTTCTTTTACAAGGAGGAGGCATTTGATTGGGTGTGAAGCAAAGCAGTGCGTGGTTCGCTAAATGGCACCCATCCAATCACAGCGCTGTATCTCGACAACATTAGAGCAGCTTATGATTTCATTATGGATGGTTGGTCAATGGATTGTGTTTTTATATCATCCATTTCTCATCATTCATACACCGACGGCGGTGTCAACCATGCAAGGCGACAGCCGGCTCATCGGGAGCAGTTAAGGTGTTACATTTACATTTAAATTTAGGGCATTTGACTCATTTATCCAAACAGACTTACGAGAAGTACATTGGTCGAAAGAGAGGCAGCGATATACTGTATGTATCGCTAGCGGTACATAAAGATTAGAATAGAACAGGCTTCAAGCGTTCATAATTGCTCAGTTAATAGAACGAGTTTCAAGTGCTCATAAGGTTACATTGCACAAGACTGCTGGGATAAGACCACAAGTAATTGCCGCCATTTGTGCGGAGTGCTGAGTGTATGTAAAAGCTAAGCTAACAACCTACAAGAACTCCGCGAGTGGGATAAAGAAACAAATTGCGACTCAGAAACCATACCATTCCGAGTGTGATACAAACATCCAAGAACATGCAAGATTAGTGCCAAGACGTACAAACATGCAAGTACGTGCTAGGTGTCTTGTTGCTCAGGGGGGGGTGGATTGAACCAGCAACCTTCCTGTTGCCAGACAGCCGTTCCTGCTATGACATTTTATTCTCCTCAACCCCACCTGTAGCTACCTAGGCGACAAACCCCTGCGCCATTTCGTGACGGGGCGCCTTCAATCAAAGAAGGATGTTATCAGGCATTTACACTCAATGACCTTGTGCTCCTAGTGTTGCTCTCTCTTACTCTGAGGCGATTCTAGAGGCGTGGTGGACCACGCTTTGTTCGCACTTGGAGCGTAAGGGCAGTTAAGGCCCCGCGGTTGGTGCCGGGTCACGCTGTGAGCTTCTTGGCACAAATCATCCGCGCTCTCAAGCGGAGCGAACGCCACACGCTTCCTGCGTGTTCGTCTGGTGGAAAGTGGATGCAAAATGTACGTCGCTCAGACGCGAGTCGACTCCGCCTCGTATCTGCACCACAGGATACAGTGTTTATTAGCCAATAATGACTTAAGACAACAACAACACCACCGGTATCAACTCTTACTTCCAAGAGATTAATTCCCTTGCGCTCCAGGGTTTTGAAACACAGCGTGCATTAATAAAAAGAGGGCACAGGTGGGAAGCGGCGGCGGCGGCGGTGGTGGCGGTGGTGTTGAAACGCAGCCGCAGATGTTAACAACACACACTGACCTCTGACCTCTGATCTCTGACCCCCAGCTGCCAGCTGAACCAGCACCTAAAGGACAGCCTGTGCCAGCAGTTGCTCCAGCTGGACGAGGTGTCCATCCTGGGCCCCGGGGCCTCGTCTGTGGCAGAGGACCCCGCGGGAGAGGAGGCGGACGGCGAGAGGGATCTAGAGCAGCAGGTGGGAGGACAGGTGGTGGCAGGTGGACGGCTGGAGAGCCACGCTCAACAGTACTTGGGACTGCACCATTGTTTAGAATCTCTTTTATATCTCTGATTTTACTCTGTTCTCTCTCCTCTCTCCCTCTCTGTCTCCTCTCTCTCTCCTCTCTCTCTGTCTCTCTCTGTCTCTCTCTGTCTCTCTGTCTCTCTCCTGTCTCTCCCTCTCTGTCTCTCTGTCTCTCCTCTGTCTCTCTCCTCTCCTCCTGTTTCTCTCTCTCTCTCTCTCTCTCTCTCTCTCTCTCTCTCTCTGTCTCTCTCTCTGTCTCTCTCTGTCTCTCTCTCTCTCTCTCTCTCTCTCTCTCTCTCTCTCCTCTCTCTCTGTCTCTCTCCTCTCTTCTCTCTCTCTGTCTCGTCCTCTGTCTCTCTCTTCTCTCTGTCTCTCTCTCTCCTGTGCCTCTCTCTCTCTCTGCCGTCTCTCTCTCTGTCATGCTGTCTCTGTCTCTCTGTCTCTGTCTCTCTGTCTCTGTCTCTCTCTCTCTCGGCCTGCACGAGTAATGTGGGCACTCACTCGTCGCATGGCAGGTGGTCTCAACCTTAACTGGAAGCGTGCGCTGTCGGGCGTCATGGCCTTGGTGAATGAAGTGTTTAATAATGCTCTGCTTCCTGCGTAGTCCTCGCCCGTCTTCTTATCCAATTTCTACCACTCTCATCCTCTCGTCGCTCTCAGCTCTTCCCTTCGCATATACGCTGACTTGGTCCCTCAGTCACTCACCATCCGTCCAGGCTGCCCTCAATCGATGAGAAAACGCTCAGTTCTACTTCCTATACCCACTCCTATCTCACATTCTCTATTCTGATCCCTCCACTCCATCATACACCTCAACTGCTCGTGTTCCTCGCAAATTGGCCTTCCCCCTCCTCAGATCCTCAGACTCCCTTGAAGCAGCAGCGAGATCTCAATCTCCACCTCCTCACCTATCTCTGTACCTCCCAATCTCTGCGTACCCCTCTTCGTCTCGAAAACGCTCTAACAATTTGGCAGCCCTCCTCACTCGTATCCCCTCCTCCTCTGTACATTCATCCTCATCTCGCCCTCCTGCTTGTTCCGTCCTCTCTGTCCCTTCATAATGTGGATCGATCCGTTAACCTGCTTCCTGCGGCATTCCTGTCTCCTCACTGCATGCTCCCTCCTCCTCTCTCATCCCCATCTCCCCTCCTGTCTCATCCTCCTCCTCTCTCCTCCTCCCTCTCTCTTCTCCCCTCCTCTCTTCTCCTCCTCCTCATCCTCTGTCCCTCCTCCTCCTCTGTCCCTCCTCCTCCTCTGTCCCTCCTCCTCTCTCTCCTCCTCCTCTGCGTCAGGACGAGAAGCAGCGGTTCTCCTCGGTGCTCCTGCTGGCTCGGCTCCTGGCCAAGTTCCTGGGCTTCCTGTCCTTCCTGCCGTACCAGACGGGGGAGCGGCCGTCCAGGGAGGTGCAGGAGACGGCCCTGGCCCTCCGCTGCAAGGTGACTCCCAGGAATTGTAATTGCGTTTTAACAGTGACACTGGTGGGGAGGGTATGAAGCCACTAGGCACTCTCTTATTGGCATTGGCAACATTCTCTTGTCTCCTTGCTTTATTAGACTAGATGCAACTTTATTGTCACTTGTGATCTGTTTCTTTTGTTGTGTATTACGAATAGTAACCTGTCTTTTCCACACTCCTGACAAAGTGTTAGTAGTTTATTGTCATGTATATCAGTACTAGTTTATAACCCCGGTGTTGTTGTTCTTGTTGTGTTCTAGGAACAAACGCGCCCAGCAGACCAGCTCTCCTCCCAAACCCTCCCTCTCGGACTCCGCCACCCCTACCAAGTCAGAGATGCCCAGGGTGGGGTCAAAGGTCACGCCGGACACGCAGGCCGAGTGCCCCGACCCCTCCAAGGTCACCATGATGGCCGAACTGGACCTGCTGGCCGAGTTGTACTGCACCTGCATTTCCGGTAAACGGCCACACGGGGGAGCCAGAGTGTTTCGGCGAACCTTCAGCCGACTTCAGATTGTTGGTCAAAGCACATCAACGGCAGTCTGAGTGTTGTTTTGAATTGTCTACCGAACAGAGAACCTGGTGCCCAACATCTTCCTGGAGCTGTTCTTTGTGGTCCAGTTGCTGACCTCTCGGTCGCTGCCCACCACAGAGGAAGAGGAGCAGAGTGTGTGTGTGGTGAAACCAGGTTAGCTCCTCCCTCTTTAGAAATCAGTTTATTTTAATGCCACTAAATTTCAAATCCCTTCTGGGATGTGGATATATATTTTTATATAAAATACGATACTAAAATACTAATCCTTTTTATTTAGTATTTTCTTGTATTTTTTGGGTTTATATTAATTGTCATTTCATTTTTTATTATATATATATATATATATTATATTATTATTATATAATTTTTTTATTGATTTGTATTTGTTGTAATTTTTTTTACAATTTCTTATATTTCTTTATGAACACATTGCTACAATCTACCATCGTACGGGTGGATCTTGAACAACACTATTTTATTTGTATGACGGTTTTATTTGGATAGCCGTCTAAATGCTAAGGAAAGCTCCACCAAGCCAGACTTTGAGGAAGAACCCAGAAGAGGGTTCCCTCCACCTCCTCCCAGGGATGGTTCGTTAGGAGTTAGGAGTGTGACGGACACGTCTGCTAGCTGACTCACTGATGTTCTGTCCTTCTCCGTCTTCTCAGACGTCCTGGAGAGCGGTTACCTGCGCCAGGTGCACAACTGTGTGTATTTTGCGGTGAAGGTGCTCGAGAATCAGTTTCAGTAAGTTTCCCCGCATCGCTCTCTATTAACTGAAACGCCAGAGTCTGTCACGACCACCCACAGATGACAAATGACCAACCACTGACCAATCACCTTCCGTCTGTTGTCTGGTGTGTTGTTCACCTCTGAGCCAATTGCCTTCCGTCTGTTGTCTGTGGCGTGTTTGCCTCTGAGCCAATCACGGACCAGCTGTCGTCCTTGTTGTTGTTGTGCGTCCAGGTTGGTGACCCACCTGGACAAGTGCACCTTGCGCCTGCTGGCGGAGAACGAGAGGGTGTCCTGCTTCTCGCCGTCTCTCCGGGAGCGGCTGTCCCAAGCCCAGGACACCAGCACCACCAAGGTGTCACACACACACACACACACACACACAACACACACACACACACACACACACACACACACACACACACACACACACACACACGTCCTCTATAGCGTCTCCTTCTAGTTAGGTGTGTCAGTGAAGGTTTGTGTGAACTTGAAAAAAAGGGGGAATGTGTCTATGTCCTTATCCACGAGCGCTACTGTACTGTACAGAGACGAGATAAACATGAATAATTCTGTCATAAATTATATTAGCTATAATAAATAATAATACAATTAACCTTCACCTCGGATCAGAGGTCAACCATCCATATGGAATGCCCATCTGCTCCCCGATCTCCTTCTTGGCTTTAGTCCCGCTTCCCAAACTAAACAAAACAACTTTTGCGAAAGATGCCGATCTAAAAGTTTTAAACTTTGTGTGTTTCCCCCGTCTCCGCCGTGTTTCAGCTGTCCCCGTCCGCCTCCACCTTCATCTACTCGGTTCCCTTCCAGCCAGCCACCGACAACCGCTCCAACTTCAGCAGCGACAAGGCCTTCCACACGTTCAAGAAGCAGAGGTAGGGCGACACCTCCCCTCCCCCCTTCCCGCCTCTCGCCTCTCTCCTCCCGCCTCACACCTCACTCATCACTACCCAAGACAACCCTCCTTTTCCCCCGTCCAATTTCTTCCCCGCCACCCCCTCGCTTCGCGCGCCCGCCTCCAGAGCATCCTGTGCTCATCATGTCTTGTCTCGGGGAAAAAGTATGGCTGGTTTGGCTCACTCTTCTTTACTTTACTTTTACTTTTAACTTCAGGGATATCTTCTACGAGGTCCTCCGGGAGTGGGAGGACTTCCACAAGGAGCCGGGCTGGGACTTTGAGGCTGCGCTTGGCAGCAGAGTCAGGTAACTAACGAGCTCGGTCTGCCGGGGAGTGTTGTTTGAATCCCGGTCCACACGATCTGGGTTGGACCCCCTGATCAATCATCAGTGAATTCCCGAAGCAATACCCCTTCGTTATTATTAACTCGCCTCTAATAAATCACAGTCACTTCACCGCAATCACTTTGGATCAAAGTTAAAGCATCTCCTAAGTGACCTAATTGTGTATAATGAGGATGTATTCACCTTAAAGCGGTGGTCACCAATCTTTTGAAGCCCAAGATCAGTTCAATTCATAATATTGCTTATTTTATTGGATAAACTGTGTTAAACTAATGTTAAAATGTCTTGAACATGCAGCAACATATTAATGTAATTTCAAAACATTTTATTTGATATATGGCCAAAATACAGCAATAAAGTCTCTCGGTCAATAAAGTGACATTTTGTTCTCGTTAAAAATTTTACAGAAGGCCAACAATTTGTGTGAAAAGTGTTCCAGGTGAAGTACCTTCGTGTGTCCAGTAGATGGCCTCCTCAGTTCAGTTTTGCCCTTTCTGTTCCATTAAAGGGCCTTCTGATACAAAGCCGCTTTTAAACCCGGCTTTATATCATTTCAATGTGGGCAGTAAATTCAAATCAACAACGTTCACCTTCCCTCCACGTTGCCCACACCCAGATCTCCCCGCTAGTTTGGTCTGCTGGATGACACAAAGCATGCCATCCGATGGCCGCAAATCTTGCCTCGGATTTTGCATCCGCATCCGAGAAATCAGTTCCCATTTACCGCCTCATGTTTACGATCCACTCGAAATGCCTGCCGAGACCAGCGGCTTGGTGGTGGTGGTGGTGGTGACCGCTGCCCTCAAGGAGAAGAAGGCGGCCATTACCATTGTTGGATAAACATGTTGGTCTCCCAGCTGGTAGAACGAGAGCTCGTCTGCTTTTCTAATTGCGATTCCATGTAATCCTTCATCTCTCCTCCTCCTGACGCCTCTCTCTCGCTCTCTCTCCCTCTTTCTCTTCCTCTCTTTTCTCAGGGCTATGGTGAGCCAGCTGAACTCTGCCGGAAACCACTCTCACTTCGCCCGTCTGTTCCTCAAGCAGCTTGTGCAGGTAACACACACAAGCACACACACACACACACACACGCCCCCACCACCATATGCACAAGTACACCGGGTGCATATGGTGATGGATGATTTTAAGCCATGATAGAATTGAAACCAAAACACAGGAAAACAACAGTGTTGAGTTTGAGGCGTCGCTGGGAGCTTTAGCGACGTGTAAATCCTCCGCGTCGCCTACCGTCTGCCATGTTGTCAGTGTCATTCGGGAAGGGATAGTGAGTCCAGGCATCAGAGCCATTCCATTAATGGGTAGATCGGGATGCCTACAGGGAGACTGTGGGGCGCTCGGAATATAGCTTTAGTTAACACTAGTCTCTCTCTCTCTCTCTCTCTCTCTCTCTACCTCTCTCTCTCGCTCTCTCTCTCTCTCTCTCTCTCTCTCTCTCTCTCTCTCTCCTCTCTCTCTCTCTCTCTCTCTCTCTCTCTCTCTCTCTCTCTCCTCTCTCTTCCTCTCCTCCTCTCTCTACCTTCCTCGAAAACCCGGCCAGATGTGCAAGGGCCCGCGGGCCAACGCTTCCCCCGCGGCCGACACCCCCGACGCCGACCTGCTGTGCATGCTGGGCGCCGACGGCCTGGGCCGCCTGAAGCGCCTGGAGGAGCGGCTGATCCGGCCACACGCCATCGTGGGGCCCTGCCCACCGCCCGCCTTCCCCGGGCACCAGGAGTTCTTCCGGGACTTCCTGCAGACCGCCAGCTGGTAAGAGACGGGGGTGGCAGTAGCTCAGGAGGTATAAGAGCGGTTGTCTGGCAGCAGGAAGGTTGCTGGTTCGATCCCCGGGCTCCGCCTCCTAGCTAAGTGTGGAGGTGTCCCTGAGCAAGACACCACCTAACCCTACCTGCTCCTCCTAGCTAAGTGTGGAGGTGTCCCTGAGCAAGACACCACCTAACCCTACCTGCTCCTGACGTGTTGGTTGTTACCTTGCATGGTTGGCACCGCCGTCGGTGTATGAATGGGTGAATGTGAGGCAATACTGTAAAGCACTTTGGATAAAAGCGATGTATACATGCAATCCATTTACCATTTAAGAGAATACAAGGAGGAGGCATTTGATTGGGTGTGAAGCAAAGCAGTGCGTGGTTTACTAAATGGCACCCATCCAATCACAGCGCTGTATCTCGACAACATTAGAGCAGCTTATGATTTCGTTATGGATGGTTGGTCAATGGATTGTGTTTTTATATCATCCATTTATCATCATTCATACACCGACGGCGGTGTCAACCATGCAAGGCGACAGCCGGCTCATCGGGAGCAGTTAAGGTGTTACATTTACATTTAAATTTAGGGCATTTGGCAGACTCATTTATCCAAACAGACTTACGAGAAGTACATTGGTCGAAAGAGAGGCAGCAATATACTGTATGTATCGCTAGCGGTACATAAAGACAGGCTTCAAGCGTTCATAATTGCTCAGTTAATAGAACGAGTTTCAAGTTGCTCATATTGCTCGGTGTACAGCTACAAGACTGCTGGGATAAGAACAGAAGTTACGCATTCCGAGTGTGATACAAACATCCAAGAACATGCAAGATTAGTGCCAAGACGTACAAACAAGTACGTGCTAGGTGTCTTGTTGCTCAGGGGGGGGGATTGAACCAGCAACCTTCCTGTTGCCAGACAGCCGTTCCTCTACCTCCTGAGCTACCGGCCACCCCTCACGGCGCCAACATGAAGGATTACACTAATTAAATCATTTTGCAGGTGTTTTATCTGAGGCGATTTGCGGTGAGTTGTGATGCGTGTCATTAAGGAGGCGGGCAGGGGCTCGGCATCTGGCTCAGCGACGTGGAACCCGGCTCCGGTCGTCTGGGGGTCAAACTCCCGCCGGTCTCCCTGACTGACACATTTTAAAATAATGACTCAACAACAACACCACCGGTATCAACTCTTACTTCCAAGAGATTAATTCCCTTACGCTCCAGGGTTTTGAAACACAGCGTGCATTAATAAAAAGAGGGCACAGGTGGGAAGCGGCGGCGGCGGCGGTGGCGGTGGTGTTGAAACGCAGCCGCAGATGTTAACAACACACACTGACCTCTGACCTCTGATCTCTGACCCCCAGCTGCCAGCTGAACCAGCACCTAAAGGACAGCCTGTGCCAGCAGTTGCTCCAGCTGGACGAGGTGTCCATCCTGGGCCCCGGGGCCTCGTCTGTGGCAGAGGACCCCGCGGGAGAGGAGGCGGACGGCGAGAGGGATCTGGAGCAGCAGGTGGGAGGACAGGTGGTGGCAGGTGGACGGCTGGAGAGCCACGCTCAACAGTACTTGGGACGGCACCATTGTTTAGAATCTCTTTTATATCTCTGATTTTTATATCTCTTCTCCTCCTCCTGTTCCTTCTCCTCCTTCACCTGCTGTTCCTTCTCCTCTCTCCTGCTCCTCCTCTCTCCTCCTCCTGTTCCTCCTCTCTCCTCCTCCTGTTGCCTCTCCTGCTCCTCCTCCTCTCCTCCTGTTGCCCCTCCTGCTGCTCCTCCTCCTCTCTCATCCTCCTCTCTCCCCCTCCTCTTCCTCTCTTCTCTCCTTCTCCTCTCTCCTCTCTCCTTCCTCTCTCCTCCCCCTGTTGCCTCTCCTGCTCCTCCTCCTCTCCTCCTGTTGCCCCTCCTGCTGCTCCTCCTCCTCTCTCATCCTTCTCCTCCTCTGTCCTCTCTTCTCATCCCTCATCCTCTCTCCTCCTTCTCCTCCTCCTCTGTCCTCTCTCCTCCTCCTCTCTCATCCTCATCTCCCTCCTCCTCCCTCATCCTCCTCCTCTCTCCTCCTCCTCTCTCCTCTCCTCTGTCCATCTCCCCTCCTCCTCCTCTGTCCTCTCTCCTCCTCCTGTCTCATCCTCATCTCCCCTCCTCCTCTCTCATCCTCCTCCTCTCCCCTCCTCCTCTCTCATCCTCATCTCCCCTCCTCTTTCCTCCTCCTCCTTTGTCCTCTCTCCTCCTCCTGTCTCATCCTCATCTCCCCTCCCCCTCTCTCCTCCTCCTGTCTCATCCTCATCTCCCCTCCTCCTCTCTCTCCTCCTCCTCCTCCTCCTCTGCGTCAGGACGAGAAGCAGCGGTTCTCCTCGGTGCTCCTGCTGGCTCGGCTCCTGGCCAAGTTCCTGGGCTTCCTGTCCTTCCTGCCGTACCAGACGGGGGAGCGGCCGTCCAGGGAGGTGCAGGAGACGGCCCTGGCCCTCCGCTGCAAGGTGACTCCCAGGAGCCACACAGACGTCTGCCATGTCGGGGGGGGGGGGCCTGACGGACAGACCGCTGGGGTGGCCTGGGGGTGACTGGAGACTTGCCTGCGTAAAATGTTCAGATGACTTGATTGATAATAGAACATGATTTTGATGCCATCATAAATATCTATTGATAATCTAAGAAACTGATAATAGATGATACAGCATGATGATGCACTATGTATGATGATAATATCTATTTAATAATGGAATAGTAGTAGTTTTTTGTTTTGGTGTTTTGAAACTAGTTTTAATATTGTGAATAGGATTCAATACCTGGTGAATCTCCATGTGAATGTGAGCTTCACATATTGTGTGAATAATATTAATATCAAATATACTTGAGTAAGCTATAATAATAATATCGGTGTCTCTTCACAGCGGGTAATAACCTCAATTATGAGTCTTATGAAAGCAAATGTATTTATATAACCCCGTAGCATTTGCGCTCTCTCTCCACAAAAGGCTTTGCAGGCAGCCGCTCGGATTAAACGTTTAATGTCAGCCACTTTCATCTCTTTGATTAAATTCCTCCATCCATTAACTTGCCCAAAGTTAATCGTCCCCAAAAGGCCTTGGATCCCATCTCTCTTGATGACCTCCTCCTCGTGAGCCTCTTCACGTGGATTTTATATCCTTGAGCGAAACGCGTCTCCATCACTCTGCATTTCTATCCATCTCTCTCTATCTCGCTCTGTCTCTCTCTCTATCCAGCAGCTTTTATTAACATTTTAGTATGTAGAAAATATGAATATACCATTATATATGGAACGTAAAATACAAATAAAGTTATTAATAAAGTTGTCTTATTTGGGTATAAAATACTATAAAACACACACTAGCTATATTATTCAGTTTTGTTGAGAAAGTATGATCATTTTGTGCAATAGTACTGTGTAAACTTTCTGTCTCTTTCTTTTTCTTTTTCTCTATCTCTTCTCGTTCCCCCAGAGCGCCCCGGTGCTGGACGTGTGCGGCCTGCTGCAGAGGTGCGTGAGGCGGGGACGCACGGTGCTCACGCTCCCCTGGCTGGTGGAGTTCCTGTCCATGCTGGACTTCACCGGACCCCTGCTTCTCTGCTACCGCAGCGCCCTGGGCACCCTGCTGCTGCTGTACAGGTAGAGACCACCACCCCCCCCTCCCCCCACCAAGCCCGGTACCAACCAACCCAGGCCTGGTTACCGACCCAGGCCCCCCTGGTACCAAACACATCGTACATCGCCTGGGAGAAAACTTGTACAGACACTCGCCACACTGCGGCGGTGAAACCTGGATCGCAAAGTCACACTCTGTTAGAGTACGGTCATTCATTATGGAAGATGTTCCCGAATTTGAGATGCTTGAGATGTCTGTCTATTTTGTTGTTGTTGTTGTTGTTGTTGAGGGGGATGTGTGTGTGTTGTATTAATGTTGACTGATAAAGCGAAACAGGGCCAATGCAAGCGTATGAACTGTTAAATGTTCAGCACATCTGTGTGTGTGTGTGTGTGTGTGTGTGTGTGTGTGTGTGTGTGTGTGTGTGTGTGTGTGTGTGTGTGTGTGTGTGTGTGTGTGTGTGTGTGTGTGTGTGTGTGTGTGCGTGTGTGTGTTTGTGTGTGTGTGTGTGTGTGTGTGTGTGTGTGTGTGTGTGTGTGTGTGTGTGTGTGTGTGTGTGTGTGTGTGTGTGTGTGTGTGCGCTGGCTGCGGTGAGTTACACAACCGCTCATACGCCCCCGCCGCCCCCCCGCCGCCCCCCGCCCACCCCACCGCCCCCCCGCCGCCCCCCGCGGCCTCCAGCCCGCCCCCCCGCCCTCCGCCCCCCCGCCCCCCGCCGCCCCGCCCCCGCCCGCCTGCACTGCCCCCGCCTCCCCCCGGCCCAGCCCTGCCCCCCGCCCCCCCCCCCCCCCCCCCCCCCCCCCCCCCGCCGCACTCACCTGGCTCCACCTGAGGCACATTGAGGCAGGTTCAACGCGGTTAGCGGCGACGCTCGCGGCTTGAGCTAACGAGCCTCCCTTTCCGTGAGCGCTTTCAGCATCATTAGCTTCCTCGCGCAACAACGCTGTGCTTTTCGTTGCAGATCCCAGTTATTCCCGAGGACATATTCTTCACCAGTGACTTCACGGATGTGGCCAAGTTGGAGCAAACCACTGCCAGCACACAGGGCCTGGTCAGTACAGTCACCCTGTAATCATAATAATAATGATGGTGATTATATGATAATAATGGACTGAACTATAAATATATAATGATGGCAATTAAGGTGCAGTGCATTTAAACCTGCACCGTGTACAAAGTGGATTAGAATAAAGCGATTTTTGTGTGTGTGTGTGTGTGTGTGTGTGTGTGTTTTCACACGGCTCACTAAGGCATTACGTTTTATTTTATTACCCCAGGACTCCATTGCTCTGGTGGATCAGCAGCTTCTCTACGTCTGCTGTCCCTTCCTGGGTAAGTGGAAACTAAACACGATTTAAAGTTAAAGACACCGACCGAATGGAAAATTGATTGGCTTATTTACTGGTGTAAGTCTCTGGGATTGCTTCATTACGGCGGCCCCACCATTAATAACGTGGATGACATTGTTTCGCCCTCCAAGCGGTGCTCCCATCACAAATCATCCCCCAAAACGTCCCTCCTATAATTAGTTCCACTCTGATATCTGAAGCAAGTGAAACTCAAGCAAGGATGTCGAATTGGATACACTGCCCCTACAGGCGGTGTTGGGGCATTACAACATGTACTACCTTTTGTCAATCAAATGTTCCCTGATTTGATCAAATATGAACTTATCTAACTATTACTTAACTTGCCCTAAACTTGGACCGACCTACCACCAGGTGTGGCCGTGATTAGCCATTCCAAGCGGTTTCATCTCCGTTTTTTGACATCACAAGTGGGAGTGTCGGCCTAGAAGTATGGTGGATATATCAGCCTACCAGCCTACCCAGTGGACTGTAGCAACTGGTCGGCTGGTCTATCCACCATACATCTGGGTGGACATTCCCACTTGTGATGCTGTGACGAGAACCGGAGATTCTGAAACCGCTTGGAAAGGGTTAATTACGCACACACCTGGTTCCTTTTAATTAATTGCTTTATTTTCGGTGATTTCTTGCCAGGCGAGTTTCGTAAGATCCTGGCCGCCTTCGTGTCGGGAAGCGCGGGCCGGAGCGGCGGGATCTTACGGAAGATCACCCCCACGTCGGCGGAGGTCCGGGACGCGCCCATCATCAACCGGTCCCAGCAGAAGCTCCAGGTGAGACCACTACCTGGACCATATGATAAAGTCTATCTTCATTGCATGGCGAATAAGTGGTAGAGGCCCGTGCTGGGTCTAGTTAACATACCACATGAATAAAACGATCTAATGTATAGTTTATGGAGAAGATTTCGTTTTTTAATTTATTTTTAGTTTTGCTCTACTTACAGTTTCACGTATCATTTTCCATTCTCATTCAGGGAGGACCCATTAGCATTGTAGGAAGGCATAGTGTATGTGTAATGTTGACATCGTGTGTGTGTGTGTGTGTGTGTGTGTGTGTGTGTGTGTGTGTGTGTGTGTGTGTGTGTGTGTGTGTGTGTGTATGTATCTTTATGCACCACAGTGATATATTGCTGCCTCTTTCTACAAAAGTGCTTTAGATAATAGTGTCTGCCAAATGCCCTAAATGTAATGTGTGTGTGCTCGGGGTTAACGCATTTCATACAGTAACATCACTCCTAAACCTCTTGATTAAAGTGTGTGTGTGTGTGTGTGTCTGACACCTTCCTCCCTCCCTCCCTCCCTCCAGAGGTCTGGTGTTGGGTCGCGGTGGCGAGGTGTGCTATCTGAACAAGCTGCTCATGGTGGCCGTGCTGGGCTGGCTCTTCCAGGTGAGTTCACAATCCATCCTCACCTGGCTCCACCTGAGGCACATTGAGGCAGGTTCAACGCGGTTAGCGGCGACGCTCGCGGCTTGAGCTAACGAGCCTCCCTTTCCGTGAGCGCTTTCAGCATCATTAGCTTCCTTCGCGCAACAACGCTGTGCTTTTCGTGCAGATCCCAGTTATTCCCGAGGACATATTCTTCACCAGTGACTTCACGGACGTGGCCAAGTTGGAGCAAACCACTGCCAGCACACAGGGCCTGGTCAGTACAGTCACCCTGTAATCATCATAATAATAATAATGATGATGATTATATGATAATAATGGACTGAACTATAAATATATAATGATGGCAATTATGGTGCAGTGCATTTAAACCTGCACCGTGTACAAAGTGGACCAGAATAAAGCGATTTTTGTGCGTGCGTGTGTGTGTGGGTGTGTGTGTTTTCACACGGCTCACTAAGGCATTACGTTTTATTTTATTACCCCAGGACTCCATTGCTCTGGTGGATCAGCAGCTTCTCTACGTCTGCTGTCCCTTCCTGGGTAAGTGGAAACTAAACACGATTTAAAGTTTAAAGACACCGACCGAATGGAAAATTGATTGGCTTATTTACTGGTGTAAGTCTCTGGGATTGCTTCATTACTCCTTGAACGGCGGCCCCACCATCAATAACGTGGATGACATTGTTTCGCCCTCCAAGCGGTGCTCCCATCACAAATCATCCCCCAAAACGTCCCTCCTATAATTAGTTCCACTCTGATATCTGAAGCAAGTGAAACTCAAGCAAGGATGTCGAATTGGATGCACTGCCCCTACAGGCGGTGTTGGGGCATTACAACATGTACTACCTTTTGTCAATCAAATGTTCCCTGATTTGATCAAATATGAACTTATCTAACTATTACTTAACTTGCCCTAAACTTGGACCGACCTACCACCAGGTGTGGGCGTGATTAGTGATTAGCCATTCCAAGCGGTTTCATCTCCGTTTTTTGACATCACAAGTGGGAGTGTCCACCTAGAAGTATGGTCGCTAGATCAGCCTACCAGCCTACCCAGTGGACTGTAGCAACTGGTCGGCTGGTCTATCCACCACACATCTGGGTGGACATTCCCACTTGTGATGCTGTGACGAGAACCGGAGATTCTGAAACCGCTTGGAAAGGGTTAATTACGCACACACCTGGTTCCTTTAATTAATTGCTTTATTTTCGGTGATTTCTTGCCAGGCGAGTTTCGTAAGATCCTGGCCGCCTTCGTGTCGGGAAGCGCGGGCCGGAGCGGCGGGATCTTACGGAAGATCACCCCCACGTCGGCGGAGGTCCGGGACGCGCCCATCATCAACCGGTCCCAGCAGAAGCTCCAGGTGAGACCACTACCTGGACCATATGATAAAGTCTATCTTCATTTCATGGCGACACAATACTATTCAAAGACAATAAACAATAGTATTTGTAATTATCACCCAGCCCTCATCTGAAATCAGTCGTCGCTGCAGTTTCCTTGAAAGCATCTGCTAAATAATTCAAAAGTAGTAAATGCTCCGAAAAACCAATACGCTTATGAATGTAGTATATAAATCTATGCTAATGGAAGTGTGTGTGTGTGTGTGTGTGTGTGTGTGTGTGTGTGTGTCCGTGTGTCCGTGTGTCCAGGTGGACCTAGAGCAGGCTTTCTTCCACAACCAGCCCCCGTCTCTGCGTCGCACCGTGGAGTTCGTGGCGGAGCGGGTTGGAAATTCATATCATAACGGAAATACACACCGGTATTCGGTGTGAACCGGTATACCGCCCAGCACTATGATGGGTCTTCACAACTTTCATGGAAACGTTTATCCGACCTTACCAATGCTTGTGTGGGCATGAGTACATCATAAGACAGTGGGGCAACATCGGTTCAGGCATCAAACACCAAGCGTTTAGTCGCGAGAGGCATGGATGTCCAAACTGCACTTATCTCGCGCTCAAACGCATTTTGCAGCCACGCACACAATAACCTCATAAGACGCTATTGCCCAATGATCCCTCTGTATGTATCTTGTGCTGGTGCACCTCTACTTGCTTCCCTACCGTTTTGGAGTTGGGGGGTTATTGCATTCGAGAGTAGTTCACATGTCTTCTAGTGTGTGTGTGTGTGTGTGTGTGTGTGTGTGTGTGTGTGTGTGTGTGTGTGTGTGTCTCCCTCGTTCAGGGGCCGCTCGCAGAGGAGGTCCCTGGTGGCGAGGCGAGCAGCTTCTGAGGCAGGGCCTGCTGTCCCCGATCTCCAGCCCCTCTAAACTCTACGACTCCATCTGCACCCAGCTGTGTGACGGGGGCTTGGAGGCTCCGGCCCGCGCCACCAGGTCAGACACCACCACCACCATCTCTCTCCTCCATCACAGCCTCCACCACCACCTCTCCCCACCAAAACACTCACCATCTCTCTTCACCACCAACCACCATCTCTCTCCTCCACCACAACCACCATCACCTCTCTCCACCATCACCACCTCTCTCCACCACCACCACCTCTCCCTACCAAAACCATCACCATCTCTCTTCACCACCACCACCTCTCCACCACCACCACCTCTCTCCCCAACGGTATAGATTTCAAAAAATGATTGATGAACGATTATATTGTTACATGCTTTTTGTCATTGGTTAGATGCATGTAACTTAATCCATCATATTGGACGTTGAGTATCGGTACAAGCAAAGTACAAAAATGTAAAGGGTGAACATGTATTCGTATCATGATATGTACAGATGTGTGTTTTCCACAGGTTCTGCAGTGAGACAAGAGACTCCAGATGTTTTCCCCACCTCATTATTGTTAAAATAATAATAATAGGGTATTTTAGGTTTTTTGGTACAGGGGTTCTGCAGCAGTGACAAGAAGCCCAGATGCCGTTCCAGAATTCTGCTGCCGGTGGGAAACCTCTCCCGTTCGTAACGTTGAGCAAACAAAAAGTCTGCTTGAACATCAACAAAAGTATTACTATTGTTTTTATAGAACAGCCATAAAAAAACACACTGGCAGTTAGAAAAGTATAATGTTGGTAATAAAAATGCAGTTCTGTGTTTTTATTATCCCTGGGAATTTCCCATTAAAAATGTATTTGGATTAATTTGGGGGGCTGGGGGGACCCGGAAGAATTTTCTACTATCCTTATGTGCGTGGCGAAGTTGTGTAAATCTTGGAGCAAGACAATATTCTACCAATCTGGTACTAATGTAATGACTTGTTAACTCGAGACCACAAGTGTCTTTATTGTATATTAAACAATATCGGAGCACAAATGAACATCTTGCGCGCGCGATTTTATTACTTGTGGGAATTAAACTCGTCATTTTTCTAACTTTGTGTAACTCTCCGCCACCGGTAGTTTTATAAAGTGGAAAATGGAAAAATTAAATATTTTGGTCTTGAACTGATGTGGTGTGTGGTGGGTGTAGTCGTGTGTGTGTAAGGGGTGGTTGACCAACGTCTGGAGGAACATCACCAAAACCGCCTAGCCAGGCGGAGAAGGCTTGCCAGCTGGCTGTTCCTGCTAACATCAAAGGTACACACACACACACACACAGAGAGAGAGAGAGAGGGACCCTGACAGGGGACAGGCGGCTGTGGTACACACCCCGCTCGCTTGGAAACGTATTTCACTTCTGTCTTTTTGTGCTGATGTTTTTGTCCTCGTGTTGGCGAGCACTCAACCTCAAACTCTACGGTTACTGTTGAGCTGAATGCTGGGAAAACTTCTCCTCTGTCGTCGCTGAAATGTATTCGTGCCTCTCTTACACTCTCTCTCTCCCTCCCTCTCTCTCTCTCTCTCGCTCTCTCTCTCTCACTCTCTCTCTCTCTCCCTCTCCCCTGCAGCTGCAGGAACATTTATCGCAAAACATCAAAGATAATTCAGATTCGAAGTCAAATGTGAAGACGCAGGATTTGTTATCTCTATCGTTTATCGTTCCCTTTTCCCATCCAGACGTGTGTGGTGTGTAGTGTGTGCGTGTGCGTGTGCGTGTGCGTGTGCGCTAGCTCTGGATTCCCGTGTAAATCGCAAGCCGGTGTGTTTGGCTCGCAGCCAACAAGGTTGTGAGTTCAAACTCCCAACGCCCGCAGTCCTTCCCCGCAGGCAATCCGTGCTCAACATGCGTAACCGTGGAGCTCATTCTCCTCAGCGTCTCCTAAACGACTCAAACCCCCCACCCCCCGCCCCCCGTTCTGTTCCCGCCAGCCCTGATACGACGGGAGTGGAAAGAGCCGCTTCGGACCGCGTCATGAAGTCCATGGACCGCGCAGGGGGCGGGGCTTGAGCCGGCCAATCAGGAGCAGCCCGCCACGCCCAAGAGGAAACCAGGAAGCGAGCGAGCGCTGGCCTGTCCCCCCGGACTGCCCTGCACGGCGCCCCGCTGCCCTCCGACGTCCTCATCGAGATGAAGGTAGGAAGGCGGGCGGCCGTGACCTCACTCATGACATCACAGGTGACATCACACGAGGTGCTGAGGACCTATTCTGATTGGCTATTAGATTATTTGATTCTGTATTTTGATTTGTGTGTATTTTGGTTATTTCACTACTAAAACGAGGTATAAAGATACTGTAACTCTGTATTATAAGTAAACTTCCTCAGAGGGAATTTTAGCTCGGAGTCAAGCTGGTGAACTTGTCAATAATTTAGTATGTTTTCAAATTCCCCTTTTTATAATGTATTTTCATCTTGACGCTTTGAGATACAAGCGAGTCGATTGTGGCTCACACTGCCTCATATGTTTACTTATTTTGTAAGCGTTTAACATTTAAATTTTTTTTAATTCTGTTCCATTTGAATTGGACGTACGGTCAATTTCGTGGCACATGTAGTGATGCCGGTAAAGTTGTGTTTGAGTGGTCTGGTCTCCTGGTCTGTATCCAGGAGGTGCTGAGCGTGGGCGTGGGACCCAGGACGGAGGCGGAGCTACCGACGGCCCCACAGCTCAGATCTCTGCTGGTCAGGGTGGGGGGACAGCCTGGCCTGCAGGAAGGTAACCTCCACCCGTCCAAAGCCACCGTTAGGAGCGTTTAGTTTTTCTTAACAGGACGGTAGTCTCATAAATTATTCGAGTTAAAAAAATAAATAAATAAAAGAATTCTATTAGAAAATTCCAAAATCATGACCCATCCCTACATCAATTGCAGTGCTGATATATGAATTTTTTATTCAAAAATAGTGTTAGTGCTATGAAGGTATTGCTAAAAAAAATAAAAATAGTTTCCCTGGCACAGAAAGGGAATAAATTACAACAAAAATACAATAAACAAACAAATAAAAAACATTGGTTATTGGTTATTGGCTATCGGCCTAGAATTTCACACTCCAGTGCATGGACCTGAGGCGACTCTCCCACTATCACCCAGCAGCAGTGTGTAGCTCTCCATCACAGTTAACAGTCTCAAGGGGCTTTGCGGCCCTGAGCCCACTTAAGGGGGCCGACGTAAAAAACCCCTTAATTATCAAGGAAGAAACCCCTGAGAAGGAAGCGCCGGTATAAGAGAGGGACGTCTCCTTCTGGACGGACACAATGGTAGCTTTTTACATTTACATTTACATTTGGGGCGTTTGGCAGACACCTTCATCCAAGTCCATTTGCAGAAAGAAGCATCACAAGCAGCAGAACGGTTACAAGTCAAATTAGGTTGTTAGAAAATAAACTGCCGACTCTGTGTTGTAGTGAAGTCGTCACGGCCGTTTAGTTTCTCTTTTCTTTATTCTTCTCCCTCCTTCCTCTTCCTCCTGGTTGTAGTTCTTGACGCCGGTCTCTGAACAGATGCTGCTGCGCTCCACCGTCCTGCTCGCTTGCCAGATTGGTGAGCTAAACCCCCCCCCCACCCCCAAAAATACCGCGCTTCCTGTCGCTGCATATCCGTGGTGATGATTTGGCCGTTCGTCTTGTGTCTCACTGTGTTGCGATGCACCAAGCTTCCAACTACCGTATGCAAGCACTGAAACTTTACATTTGTTAACTTTAATTACATCTTTGCAGTCGCCAAATATTGATTGTATTCTCTCTCTCCCTCTCTGTCTCCCTCTCTCTCTCTCTGTCTCTCTCTGTTTGTTTCTCTCTCTGTCACTGTCTATCTCTGTCTCCATCGCTCTGTTTCGCTCTCTCTCTCTCTGTCTCTCCCAGTGAGTGGCGATCTCCCCGTGCTGTCTCACCAGGCGGGCGCCGGCGATGACGGCCTTCCTCCCACTGGCCCCTCCCTGGGGGCGGGGCCTGGAGGCGAGGTGGGCGCGGTCCTGGAGGAGCTGGCCGACTCGTGGTTAGAGGGAGTGCTGCTCGGCTTGCCGCGCCCCCCTCCACCTGCTCATTCAGGAGCTCTAACGTCTTCGGCCGTGCCTGCGAGGATGGCGACTCGGGGGGTACCGGCCACACACACCGTTTCAGATTCTCCGGCTTATGACATCACGAGCGGGAGTGGGAGTGTCCACCCAGCAGTATGCTGGATAGATGCAACCTGGCACAAGAATTTCCTTCGGGATTAATAAAGTTCTATCTTATCTTATCTAGATCAGCCGACTCAGTGGACTGTAGCAACTGGTAGGCTGATCTATAGGTGGACAATCCCACTTGTGATGTCATAAGTCAGAGATTCTGAAACGGCTTGCAGTGGCTAATCACACTCACACCTGGTGGTATAATAGGAGCCCTTTGGTCTAGTGGCAAATAAGCAAGGCGATAATCACAGACATTAATCCCAATGACTTGATTATCCCGCTTATACCTTCATGGTCATTAGCCAACAATTTGGGTGAACGTTTTGCACTTAAAATGTAAAGGTTATGAAGCAGGAACTTAATAAGGAATAACTCTTAACTCCCTTTTTACAACCACGCCTGTTAGTAAGACAAGATATAACTTTATTAATCCCGAAGGAAATTCTTGTGCCAAATAACGACATAAGGATAAAAACAATAGAATAATGAATGTAAAGTGTATAAGAAGAATTGGAAAAGAAGATTTGGTTTGTTTGTCACATACACATAAAGTAATGACAACATCAGTGCCTGGTAACGGTCTGAATCACAACACGGTGAGGTAAGTGAAGTTTATGGCTCCGTCGTCGCAACTCGTTCCAAAATATTGCGTTTGTTTTTCCTCTACTGCGTCCAATTCCTCAGCAATCGTTGTGATTCCCTCCCCGGTCGTTAGTTTATCAGGTTAATAACTTGTGTGCGTTTGCGCCGGTAGATAACGAGTTAAGCCTCGGAAAGCTGCGGTCGTTAAAGTTGCGTGTGGTTACAATTTGGCTAGCGGGATGAATTTAATCGTGATTAAGCCCGAGCCGAACCTACGTGCGCGTTATACGATATTAACGCACGCCTGCCGGCCAATCAGAGCAGAGTGTTCACCGCGTTCTGTGTGTTTGTGTTGCTTTCAGTTGAACAGCTTTCTGTTGCTCGTGCGGCGGCTGGTGAGTAAAGGACTCCTGGGAGAGGAGGACTCTCACTGGAGGTGGCTGTCCAGCGAGTCCCCCGTACAGGTGAGGCCTGCGCTCCAGACTACTGCCTCTACTGCTGCCCTCACCTGTGCGTCTGCCCCTACTTACTTCTCTTCATTTATTTAATACTCAATATTCAATACTCCTGGATTCATAGGCTATATTCCCCACAGAACAGCTGATGTGTTTTCACATTTACATTACATTTTTTATTTATATATTCTTTATTATATTTATTGTGTATCTTTATGATGTATATTGTTTATTATTGTATATGTGTAATATATATATATATATGTAATATATATATTGGGGTTTTTTGCCTTCTTCCTACATACTGTCGCCTGCCATGTAAGATAAGATAAGATAAAACTTTATTGATCCCGAAGGAAATTCTTGGCCCTGAGGTTGCATTGCAATAGAATGAAATAAACAGCAGAATAATACAAATAAAATTACAAATGGCGGTGAAGTATTTACGTGAAGTTATTTTTGTTTCACATGAATCTCTCCGTCTTCAGGTTTTTGCGGAGAACTTCGAGCTGCCGTCCCGGTCCGTCAACCCCAACCCCAACCCCACCGCCGCCGCCGCCGTGCCTTTACCGGAGATACTGAGCCACACCGGCCCATAGGGGGCGCCAGTCCACCGCAACAAACCTGACACCCTGGCGGTCTCTCCGTCTCTCTCTCTCGTGTTTTATCCCAAAGGTGCCACAGGGTTCATATTTCGCTCGAGTTTACCACCAGTGTGTTTTTACTTCAGGAAATTCCAACCTGATTTTATCGTTGTTTTTCACTGTCCGTTCTGTTTCAACACTGCGTTTGCGTTGCGTCGTCTGTCCCGGTGTGTGGACGTCGACGTGGACGCACCGGAGTTCACCTTATTGTCCACCTGCGGATGCTGCAACGTCCGCCTTTCACCAGACTTTGCCCCCCTTTTGTAAAGGTGCAAATGAGGAAGGAGAAAGTCCTGCCACTCAGGATTAGTGGTGTGTGTGTGTGTGTGTGTGTGTGTGTGTGTGTGTGTGTGTGTGTGTGTGTTGTGTGTGTGTTGTGGGGGGGGGGGGGCCTACATTTAAAAAAAAAAAACCCCGCTTCTGTATGCAAACCTGGACAACCGATTTTCAAAAGACTGCTTCGTCTGCCACAAAGTATTAGCATCCAGGTTGTCTGTGTCAGGACCCGGGTGGGGGTCAGCGTGGCGTCCGCTAAGCTTCTGATGCAAAGAGGAGAGATTAAATGTCTTAAGATGTATTTGTATTCGTAATTGTTGTTTACTTGTGTACGGCACTTTTCACACACTGCCTTGGACGACCTCTGGGGTCGCACGATCGGATTCTTCAATGCAGGTTTTGCATTTGCGACCGTCGTCCTGATTTTAGTTCACGTTGAACATGTTGTATATCCCCGCTGCTGCTACTGCTTTTACATTTTGAATTATTTTTATGTTGTGAAATAAAATAATAAAGATGTATTGTTGTAAACTGTTCTGTTTGTTGTCTTGGTCATTTGGGTCATCGGTTGAATGTCAAACGTGTGTTTTTGGTTATAGTTTTTTTTTTAGGGAGAAGGAGGAGGAGGAGGAGGGGAGAGAAGAAGGGGGAGGAGGAGGAGGAAGAGGTGGAGAGAAGGGGGAAGAGGAAGAGGTGGAGAGAGGAGGGATGGGGAGGTGGGAGGTGTCAACATCTGCGTCATGCTGCTTGCTCCTGCCTCCTGGGGGCTCCGTCTGCGCACTGGATCCTGCGCAGTGCAAAGTGGAAGTTGCGCGTCGGGTTGCGCGCAGTAGAGGAGGAGGAGGTGGTGCTCCTGGTGCTCCCGGTTCTCTCCTCGGCTCTCCTCGGTTCTCCTCGTCTCCTTAACATGGACATGTAGTCATCTCAGTCATCGTGTGTTCAGGTGGGTCGGTTCCAGAGGAGCACGGCGCAGCCAGGACGTCTCCACATGGCCAACGTGAAGGTGGCGGTGCGCGTCCGGCCGCTCACTCCAAAGTAAGTGTTTCACTTCACTTCTTTCTCCAAACTTCCAGACGTCGTCAGACCAGTGGGGTGGTGGTTGGGGTGGTTTGAGAGATGCGGGATTAACCAGATCTGCTCGGATAAACCGGTTTGGGTTTTCTGGTTTTTCGTCTCCGTGTCCCGATTTTGGTGACGCCGTTTGGCAACCGGTAGTTGGACGGGCTGAGAGTTGCGCGTAAAGTTGCTGTTGATTCTCCTCTCTGGGGCCAAATTGTAGACTTGCAACCTGACAACTTCATGTGTGTTTGGCACATGGGATGGGATCTGATCATGCAAATACTCTGATAATTAATCATATTGTCCCAACTTGGAGATCAACCATCCTGCCAAGTAGTTTTGCAGAGTTATGAGAAGAGATGGAGAGATGGGCGTTACTGTCCACAGGTCTTTAACTTAATGTTCACAACTCCATGCGTCCCTATAATAAAGTCAAAGCTTAGGCTGCCCTTGGTTTTCTTTTATTATGGTGCCTTATTGCGTAATACACCAATAATAGCAGGTCAGGTTGGATCACGGTTGTTAATTCATTTCTCTTGGCTTGTCTGTCTGTTTACTGGGTTTAATGGGAGGCAGGGGGGGCATGCACTTTATTTTACAGAGCTGTTAAAGGGCCAGGCTAGTGTTGATGACAGGTAGTAAAGACCCCGACACACACACACACCACACACACACACACACACCGGACCCCCACGACACAAGGATCCCCCCCAACACACACACACCACACACACCGGACCCCCATGACACAAGGGCCCCCCCAAAACACACACACCAGACCCCCACAACACAAGGGCCCCCCCAACACACACACACACACACACACACACACACACAGGACCCCCACAACCAAGGGTCCCCCCCACGACACAAGGGTCCCCCCCCAAACACACACACACACAGGACCCCCACGACACAAGGGCCCCCCAACACACACACACCACACACAGACCCCCACCACACCAGGGCCCTCCCAACACACACACCACACACACACACACACACACACACACACACACACCGGACCCCCACGACACAAGGGCCCCCCCCACACACACACACACACACACACACCGGACCCCCACAACACAACACACACCACACACACACACACACATGTAGCCCAGATCACTGCAACAGCAATGTGTGGTTGAGGAGGTCACCGGGACACCAAACCCAGTACTGTAGGAAAACAAAAGACATTTTTTTAAGACATCAAGAGGACAAAACAATGCTTCATTCATCGAGTCTCTCTGGTGTTTAGCATAACAATCGCCGTCCGGATTCACTGTCTTGCTAATCTGTGTTCCCCCTGTTGTGGCTTCATCATCCAATTACGTCTTCGCTTTTACTTTTATATTTATACGGTATAATCGTAACTTTACACCACAATGCCCCGCGTTGTAAAATACAGACAGAGTGTCCCAGCTGTGTAGTACTGTAATACTGTAATACTGTAATACTACGACTTTATGTGGCTTATAAAATGCTTCTGAAGTCAGTGTGTGTGTGAGACTGATTGTTTGAGACAACTTTCTCACTCACAGGCAGGCAGGCAGCCGGCCTGACATGTCAGCGTGTGATTAGTTATGGTTTAGTGTCTCACACACAGCACACGCACACACACACACACACACACACACATGCACACTCACACACACACACACACACACACACATAGCACATCCTCGACTCCATCTTGGCTTGAGTCTGAGGGTGAAAAGACATTGGGTTGTTTGGGTCACAGCCAGGATAGATAGTAGAGAAGAGGCCAAAGCTACGTCATGCTCCTCCACCACACCAGCATCCTCCCAACACCAGCACCTCCACCACCACACCCATCTCCTCCACCTCCACCTACCACCTCCCAAACCACCACCTCGCCACACACCACAACCCACCTCCACTCGCCCCACACCACCACCCTCCTGGGACCGGCTGCTGCTGTGCTATGATGCAGGCCTGACCGCTGTTATCTCAGGCAGGAACATTTGAATCTCTCTCTTCTCTCTCTCTCTCTCTCTCCTCTCTCTCTTTTGTCTCTGTTGCGTCAGAACGGTTGCAGGCTGCAGCAGTCCTACACAGGCTGTTGGTCACACACACACAACACACACACACACACACAACACACACACATGCAACACACAAAGTGCTATTATGTTGTGTGTGTAGGGCACACGTGCCATCAGCACATTGCATATGCACGCTATCGTTGAGAGGACACCACGACACACACATCACACCACCACACACACACACCACACCACGTTTTATTGAATGGAGTCAGACTCAGAGAATGCGTGAAGTTGACTCCAAACGGGCTAACGGACAATCTCAACTCCTGTTGCTCCAATTTCACAGATTGCACACACACGTACACACACACACACACACACACACACACACACACACACACACACACACACACACACACGTCGTACACACACGTACCACCACACGTACCAGCACACAGTACACACGCACGTACACCACGTTCGTACACACACACGTACACACACGCGTCGTACACACACACCACACACACACACAACACACACGCACACACACGTAATGTAATGACATGTGACTATCTCGTGTTCAGATTCAATAAGCCGAAATCAGATTATACGAATGACCAAACTTGGAGCAACTGACAAAACAAGTATTCAAGCAGGGCAGCGAATCCAGACCCAAAGACTTATAACATATATATACATATATATATATATAACAATAGATCTAATACGTGTGATTCTCACCCACCGAGGTCACTACTTGGGAAGCAAACCCACCCATAATAAATAACACAGGGGTAGGGGTTCCAGTACCACCCTGGGAATCTGCACTCCTAATCCTGGCACAGCTTGCCTGACCAAACGAAGGTCAATAATATTGATATTATTTTCCTCCTCCTATATCACTCCGTCCCTCGCTATCTAAATATTGTGGATATTTCTGATCCCTCCAATTCATGTTATTTGTATTGTATTGTTTCTTGTTTGCACATTTCGCTGGGCATCGGCACTTTTTCAGTTCACTGTATGTGACGATTAAAGTTCTTGAATCTTGACCCTTGACCCTTGAGTCTTCAAACTTGAGTCTTGACTCTTGACGCTGAGTCTTGAATCATGAGTCTTGAATCTATCTGGATGTGTGATGCTGAGTGGGTGTTGACTCCAGATGACTCCTCCTCCTCCACAGAGAGACTCTGGACGGGGGCCGGCTGGCCGTGCAGGTGGAAGATAAATATGTCCGAGTTCGCAATGTCAAGGTGAGTGTGTCTGTTATTCATGATGTGTATCTGTGTCTCTATCTGCTGCGAGACAGGAGTGTACATCCGAACATATTATGTGGCCTGAAGCAATCCCGTTTGGTTGTGGTTGTGATGTGTGTGTGTGGTGTGGTGTGTGGTGTGTGTTGGACTCTTTCAACTATGGGGCGCCATTGATGCATGATGTCATTTATCTCCAGCAACAGGATGTTTACGGCCCACAATCATCCACGTCCTTCCTGCGATCGACGCGTTCAGGGTGTACACACACACACACACACACACAATCACACACACAATCACACGCACAATCACACGCACAATCAAACACAATCTGGCCTGAGACTTGGTTCTGGGGGGGAATCCCCACCTGGCCACATTATTGCAGAGCCTTAATCCACGATCTCAGGTCCCAGAGGGGCTCCGCCGGGCGGCGGGCCCAGAACAGGCAGGCCCTGACTCACCGGCCGTCTCGCAGCCGAGGGGGAATCTCCCCGAGACAACTCAACTCATAGCTGGGATCACATGAAGCGTTTGAAAGCTCTATAATAAAC
>PIJE02002805.1:43239-50739 GCA_002895965.2 Coryphaenoides rupestris | reverse complement strand
TAATAATACTAATACTAATACTACTAATAATAATAATAATAATAACGACAGCAGAGAGTTGGGGTGATCGTGAGAACCCCCCGCGTGTGTTCCTTTAAACGCCAGAGGGGGGCCAAGGAGCAGGACAGTTCCGCCGTCGGCCGCTAGGCGCGTCTTTGCTCCACGAATGACGCGTCTGCTGACTCTCACTCCGCCCATCACCGGAGCCCGGAGCCGGAGACAGCGCGCTGGGCAGGCGGAGGAGGAGGAGAGTCGTCGGTCCCTTTTTTTTTCCTACCGTACAGTAACACACACCAGCCCGACCCCCCCCCCAAGTGCAGTGCAGGCAGCCTGGATCGGGTGGGAGGAGAGGAGGGGGTACCCGGTGATTTTTTGTTCCTCTTACTCGGTAAACTCGGGTAAAAAAAACAAACGGACGGACGGGACGGAGCCGGAGACATAGGAACCCACACGCTCTCTCTCGTACATGTGACATTCAATTCAATATCATTTGGATTTACCACGGAATGGTGGGGTTGGGTGGTGGGGGGTGGACTTGGACTTCTAACTTCTTTTAAAAAAGGCTTTTCCCCAGATTTGTTCTCTGAGACTGTGACCACTATATGCGCTCGGTTGGTTGAGGATGGATGGATGGATGAGTTTGTCTAATCTTAAGCTCTTCCTGTGGTGGTGGTGCTGCTGGAGGAGGAGGAGGAGGAAGGAGGAGGAGGAAAGTGCCGGAGCATCACATCAGGATCGTGCTGTGCTGTGCTGTGCTGTGCGTCGGGATTTTTAGGAATCCCAAGAGGCAATCCACGCATCCCCATCCCCTTACAGCCGGCACCTATAACATGAGACTCTGACAGGAATATTGTCTAAATAGAGTGAGAGTGTGAGGAGGAGAAAAGAAGAAGAGGGGGGAAGCTGACTGCTGGGATTCTCCACACACGGTAATTTTAATGTTAATCGCCCAAACCACAACTCTCTCCAAGCGTGTATCTGTGATGACTTCTCATTCTCGTTTGAAATCACTCACTGCATGAGACAATGTTTTTTTTCCTTCCATTTTTTCTGCTATCGTTTGGACAGACTGGTTTAACATAGGATCGGGTCACTTCAAGTGGATACCTCATGTGCGCAATTGTCTTAATATATCCTTAATAAAAAAATGATGATGATGATGATGAGACTTATATATCTGTGTGTGTCGTGATGGGTGGGAGAGAGAGATTGCCCTCCTCCTCATTCATCATCCTCCAGCTCCTCTAACAAACAACTCACACCTCGGCCTGCTTACTTTGGGGCTCTGGACGCGCACTATCGACTGCACACACTCATCCTTGAATCCGATTCTTTTTTTTCGCATTATTATTTGTTTGCAAACGCTTCAGTGGTTCATCATCCGTCATCAAAAACGTTGACCCGTCGATCGTCAGTCTAGTCAGTTCATCCGTGCCACCTGCAGACCCCTGTCTCTCTCCCCCCCCCCCCCCCCCCACTTGCTGAGAGAGAAGAGAGAACCTCATGTACCCATGCACCATGTCTGTCCTCCATTCAAAACATCTGAATGACTGCAACGAGTAATCAAAGCCTCGTGATAATGATGATAATGATGATGATGCTGATGCTGATGGTGATCATTTCATTTCACACGAGGCTCATCTCCTCCCTATGATCCATCAAACTTACGCGCTCTCATACGAGAAGAAGACCCTAATTCTTCCCCCCCCTCATAATGCCATCCATCCTCTGTCGACCAAAGTCCTCCTCCTCCTGCATCTCTATCATGATGAGCTGCTGGGACCCAAAGATTAAAAAGATTGAGAAAGGCAACTGGGTGCTGCTGCTGCTGCTGGGGAGGTGGCGGGTGGGTGGGGGGGGGGTGCCATGCGATGAATTGAGTCTCTCTCCATCTCTTTCTTTCTCTCTGTTTCTCTCTCTCCCCTTCCCTCTCTGCCTCTCTCTATTTCTCTCTCCCTCCCCTCTCTCATTTTCTCTCTCTCGTCTCTCCCCTTCCCTCTCTGCCTCTCTCTCTCTCTTTCTCTCTCTCCCTCTCTCCCCCCTCCCTCTCTCTCCTCTCTCTTTCTCTCTCCTCCCTCCCTCTCCCTTCTCTCTCTCCTCTCTCTCCCTCCTTCTCTCCTCTCTCTCTTTCTCCCTCCCTCCCTCTCTCCTTCTCTCTCCCCCCTTCCCTCTCTCCCTCTCTCTCTCTCTCTCTCTCTCCCCCCTTCCCTCTCTGCCTCTCTCACTTTCTCTCTCCCTCCATCTCTCCATTTCTCACCTCCCTCCGCTCCCCTCCTCCTCCTCATCTAGCGGGGAAGAAAGTTGCACCCGTTGGCACACAGCGAGGAGGGCACCATAAAACTGGATGAATGCGGTATTTGTGTGTGTGTGTGTGTGTGTGTGTGTGTGTGTGTGTGTGTGCTGTGCGCTCATTCGCAGCCCCAAGGACTTGTCAATGAAATCGAAAAGCCGTCTGGCTTTCTTAGATTTGGCTTTGTGGCAAATAGCCCTTAATGACATTATAGTATAGGTTCCGGAGATATGGAGGAGGAGGATGATGGGGGTGCTGATGCTTCGCCCGGCGATGAGGCGAATGTGTGTCAGTCCAAGTGTATTACGGCCTATGTCTGATGGACAATCCCTCATCACATTAAACCGAATCCGAAGTGTGAGAAAATGAAATCTTTGATACAGTTGTACACAGTTGAGAGCCAGTGTTTATTTATTTTTTATATATCTATATCTATATATATATAATCAGCCTCTGGGAAATATAGGTGTCCTTGTGACTGCCAGCATTTGAATACTGCTTTGTACTTATAATCGAGCGAGCTAGTGGCAGCTAGTGGATATGCAGGCATGCATAGTTTCATATTTTACATTTCAAACATTTCCACGTCTTTCACAATAAGACCAGAGCAGGCAGTCAACAGGACAGCCCTGCCTCACATGACCTTTTAATAACAACACAGTTGCCTCGCTCTGTGTGTTTCGCCGCTGTCGCCTGCGTCCTCCTCGCCGTATCTTTGTCTTCATCGTATCTTCGTCCTCCGTTCGCGGGCTCCCGCAGCTTCCCGCACACGTTTCATTGTGTTTTTTTTTCTCCAGTGCACACTATAGTCTCCAGCAGTTCACACCGTCTGTTCCCCAGGGCCCTGATCTACATAGCTCAGCCCTCAAGGAAAATCTCTTCCCACCCCCTACATCTACACCCCCCCTCACACACACACACACACACACACACACCACAACACACACACACACACACACACACACTCTGGCCACTCTCTCTCTCTCTCTCTTTACTCCAATCCTGTGTTCTTCTCAACACCCCCCCCTCTCCTATATCCGCTGCTTTCCGTTACTCTCTTTTAAAATCCTCTCCTCCATCCTCTCCCTCCGTCCTCCTCCTCCTCTTCCATCCTCCTCCATCCTCCTCCTCCTCCTCCTTCTCCTCTCTTTGCCTCTTCCTCCTCGCTGCCTCCTCTACCATTTTTGTACATGGGAGGGAGCTAGTTCATAAATTATAAATCCCTTGTTGACTCTTGCTGGGTTCCTGTTGTTCCGGGAGAAAGCAGCTGCCTGAGTGACATTTCTCTCTTTTTTTTATTAATATTTCATAATTATTTAGTCTTGCCTGTTTTTATTTGTGGATGAGCTCTTATTTTTTCAGTTATTTTCTGTTTTCTGCTGTTTTCTTTCGCAATGTCTTCTTCATGAACGTAGTTGACATATGATTCACCTTATTTGCCTTATTTGGTGCTTTGGTCCTGCCGTGCTTTCCATATGGATGCGTAGCTGAGTACCTTCTGCATTATGACACTTTTGTTGTTTGGACCATTAAAGCCAACCTTACAATATCTATGTCAACGCGAGACCATTTCAGGCCATCGGAGCGTGACTTTTGCTGGCAGCCATCTAAAAGGCTTTAAGTGAGTTTTGTGGGTTTTTTTGTAGAACGTCCTTAGCTCTCTGGCTCTTAACAGAAAGATGAAAAGCACCATTTTCTCCTGCGTGGCGCCTTCTGAGGCTTGCGAATGAATACAGTATTCAGTTGTCTAATTAAGGCACAATGTCAAAGTGAGAGGAGTCTGTTTCAGCCATATATGATCTGCCCATCTCTTATATTATTCTATACCTTTACATATTTTGCTTACATACGTCATTTACACAGCATAATTTCATATATAAATGATGCTCAATCTGATTCATCCTTGGCATTTTCCGCGATCTCTAATCATGTATATATATACATATATATATATATATATATACGATGAGTACAACAACTGGAGGTCTGTTGCTATTTGGCTGTTGCCGAGAGACAATCTGCAGTCATTGGCTGTCAATCCACAGCTCTATGGATTGTCAGATACCAAAAGTAGTTTTATTGTGTGTTGCTGTATAGATGCGAGCCGTCACTGGCACTGACCCTCCTGTCCGAGAGAGAGTGGGAGGGGCAGGGGGCGGGGCCTGTAGGCATCAGACACAGATGCTTTTCCATTGCCAGTCAAACCAACGGTGCCTCGATTTTGTGTTTCCATTACCAGTTTAAACACGCAGGCGTGCCCAGACAGACCATTTCTGAAAGGTGGGGCCAAAGCGAGCCAGAGCAGCATCCAAGCAGGTTGCGGGGATTTCGCGGTGACAGATATTGGATGTTAAACCGATATCGCGCTCCGCATTACATCGATCCGACACAGGGCACTAAAAACGCGATCATGGGTATGAGTCCTGTGTTTCTAGTGGCATATACTTGGAGTAGACAGGGCTTCCAAGGGAAGGACCTGGGGGCGGGGGGGCTGTAGTCCAGCACTCCTCTCTATAGAGTGCTGTCGTCTGGTCAATATTTCGACACAATCGGCAAATTGCAAAGTCCCCTACCGACTTAAACAATAGCCTAACTAAAACACAATTAACCTTAATGCATCTCATATTTCAAAAGGTTCCCAATGGATAGATATAGGCCTATCCTGCTAGCTCTACAACAGTGGAAAGCAGGTAAAAATAAACTGCGTTGGCAATGCAGCTCCGGTGTGAATGTAACGCACATACGCTGTATAAAATACAGGTTAACCTGACTTTCGAAATGTGGAAACTATCGCAGACACTGGGGCCGTGTATTCCCGAAGAGCTTTTTGTTTTGAGAACCTCCTTCGACCGTTGAACGGTGCAATATTTCCATCGATATTTACTGTTACTCGTACTTTAAATGTCGTCGACTCAAGACAAGCGCGTCGTCGCTTCATAGACACACCTTCAGGCGGGTAGCCCTGTTGCAATGGAGATGCTAATCCCAACCGCACTGGGCCGATGCGGCGAGTCAGACCGAGTCAAGCCAAGCCAGACACATGTGTGTGTGTGGGATAGTGCCAGGACTGCTTTTCCTCTCCATCCCACCATTCATCCATTCATCCATTCATCTTCATCTCCCCTGATTGTCTGCTCAAGAGGTGCAGGGGGGGGGCTTGGGGGCTGTGGCCGGTCCCCAGGTGATGCCAGCCCATCTCATGGTCACTCTGGGGTTTAGGGGGACCATATAGGCTAACCCTGGGGAAAAAAACCCCAAAGAAACACACATACAGTAGGTGCACCCTCGGCGACCGACACAGAACATTGCTTTGTTGTCATGGTTTGGACCTTAAATTCGAAGTCACGTGGTATATCTCAGAAATAAATCATACATTAGATTCTAAAAGTACATGTAAATGATAATACTGAAGCAATGATAATACTATAATAATACTACAGTCACCCCATTTTGAGGAGACCAAAAAAATGTCTGTTGAATGGTCTTTATTAATTTATGATCAGATTTAGCTTACTTTGCCTTTTGCTTTTTCCTGGGTGGACGGGAACAAAAGGGTTATGTTAGGTGAGGTCATCATATATCCAGAAGTGTCATAGCTTTTATGTCCACATAGTGGAGAGCTCTTATAGGGTCGGGCATCGTGCTGTAGCAGGGAGGCTGTGGACATTGGGGATCGAACCCGGTGTCAAACGCTCTATTACACAACATCGATACGGTGATGCAACGTCTGAGGTTAAGCATCCCTGCATTGCACATAGGAAAAAAGTTGAGTGAGTTCATCATTTTTAATGAGCGTTTGATGAGTAAGCGTGCAAGTAGGTGGACACCATCATTAGTCAGTCCCTAATGAGATTAGACATTTAAATGACTGCCGTGAGGCCTTTATGTCGGGAAACGTCAATATCTAAACGGATTATGCATCGTATATAATATTATACATTATTATATATCGAATACACGTCCAGCTGCGTTGCATCATCGGTGAATCTCTGATTACTATATTCATGTGTGTCTCGTCTGTGGTTGGGCTCTGCGGACACGCATGTGCCTCTTGGCCAACACACATCATCACGTGGACCATAAGCGCATGTTTTTCCATGAAGTCGTCTTTGATCTGTTGGGCAGATTGTACAGATACAGACGTAGACGAGACGCTGGGATGCAGAGATACGTTCGCTTGGTTGTGTCGTCGCCGTATCAGTGGTGGCGCGTCAACAGGGGGCGCTGGGACGCCGCCCCCCACCGACCATATCTAGAGAAGAAGTCTTCTTAAACACGTGACATAAATGAATTAGATAACGTGAAATAATGATGGAATAAACGTGTTTACTTGTACAATGCACAAGCATGGTAGTCTGCATTCTTTCAAAAATGGTTCCAAATAGTTTTTCCTTTTATTTTTGTGCGAATACAATACATACTTCGGCGACTTCGTGTTTGAGGGGCGCCGGCCAAATGAGTGTGTATGGGAGTAAGTAATATTTTGTGCAAGCACATGACCAGAAGCTGCTCTCTGATTGGCGGCTTCAGATTTGACCACGGGGCGCAGGACACTCCCACTTTTCTTGGCAGCGAATCGGTATCATTTTTGTGTTCACGTTCTGACGTGATTGGACAATTCTGGGGTCGACGGATTACGGATGTGAAATGATCGTGTGCGTTATTAAGTGTTATTAAGAGTTGGGCTTCTGTAGCGTGTGTTGTGTTGCTTGTGTGGGGGGTGACTACGCAGACTAACTGACCAACTCAACGATAAGACCGTGACGAGCGAGATTCACACTTCATCCGAGACAAACAACAATGAGTCACCGTTATTATTCTCCGGCTATTGATTGGACAATGACGGGCTCGGCGCGCGCTGAAGCGAGAAAAGCCGGACGGATGCCACGCCGCCGAGCAAACGAGCGGAAACGTTGAACATCGAAGGGACCGTGTGGCTGCTGCAGTCGTGGCGGATGACAGATAACGTACACGCCGCCGTGACTCCAGCGGCAGGCGTTCGCCACTCACTCTGCTCAGACTGCTGGCTTTTAATTGCCTGGTGGCGTGCAATACAAATATAATATACTATTTGCTTTCCCCCTACTGGCGAGCGTGTCTAACATGGAGCGCACACACTCACGCACGCACGCACACACACACACACACACACACACACATCTCCATTCACCTCTTCATCAGTGTGTGTGGAGGGAGGATATTACTACCAG
>PIJE02002805.1:40000-42173 GCA_002895965.2 Coryphaenoides rupestris | reverse complement strand
TGGAATACGGCGACTTAGTAGGATGATCAATAGGAAGTAACTAACGTGCAATCTAGTGCAATTTCTTAATGAACACGGATGTAGAAGCTATTGAGACGAACTTTTAAAAAGGGCGTTCTACTTTCACTGATGTTTATTTCGTCCCTAAACGATTGGCGTTGACACGACCATTTTTGTTTCAGGACTCCCATTTCTATATTCTTCCCCCCTCCGCGTCTAAATGGGGCCCCCGGGCGCCCGAGCGGCTGGGTAAGCGTGTCCCGATGCCATGTCTCTGTACGTGTATAGCTGTACTGTCAGTGTACGGTATACATACGTGGCTTTATAGACTGTGTACTGCCAGTTTACTGTATACTTGTATGTATGGCTTTATTGACTGTTTACTCAGTTTACTGTATACTTGTATGTATGGCTTTATTGACTGTTTACTCAGTTTACTGTATACTTGTGTGTATGGCTGTATAGACTGTGGACTGTACTGTTTTAACAAATGTATATAGACGAGGAGGAGGGCTGGGTTAATACGAGGGGGAGTGGTTACATACGAGGGGGGGAGGACTTTAATACGAGGTGTCTAGAAATGAGGGGTGCTGGGTTAATATAGAATAGAATAGAATAGGGTAGAACTTTATTATCCCGCAGGAAATTCTTGTGCCAGGTTACATAGCGATACAGTACAACAGAATGATAAAAAGAACGGATTTACAAAACAAATATACAATATGTGGGCAAGGTAAGTATATCTGACGGCGAAAACAATTTGGCATAATTGAAGTGAAATATTATTGGACATGACATTAAGAATATTGCACATGATGATGAGAGGAGATGAGAGGTACTGTTATATGAGGGGGTGTGGTTAGATATGAGGGGTGTCTGAGTTAATATGAGGGGGTGTGGTTAGATATGAGGGGTGCCTGGGTTAATATGAGGGGGTGTGGTTAGATATGAGTGGTGCCTGGGTTAATATGAGGGGGTGTGGTTAGATATGAGGGGTGCCTGGGTTAATATGAGGGGGTGTGGTTAGATATGAGGGGTGCCTGGGTTAATATGAGGGGGTGTGGTTAGATATGAGGGGTGCCTGGGTTAATATGAGGGGGTGTGGTTAGATATGAGGGGTGCCTGAGTTAATATGAGGGGGTGTGGTTAGATATGAGTGGTGCCTGGGTTAATATGAGGGGGTGTGGTTAGATATGAGGGGTGTCTGGATTAATATGAGGGGTGGGGTTAGATATGAGGGGTGTGAGGGGTGTGGTTAGATATGAGGGGTGCCTGGGTTAATATGAGGGGGTGTGGTTAGATATGAGGGGTGTCTGAGTTAATATGAGGTGGTGTGGTTGGATACAAGAGGTATCTGATCCTTCAACACACAGTGCATGAGAAGCCCAAGTGATCTCCAATTTAAGGAGGATTATAAGGAGGAATTAAATGCAGGGGAACATGTGTAGATGATTCTGGAGTATTCTTGAGATAAACGAGTAAAGAAAGCAATTGCACAAGTGATTGCTGTGAATACCGTGTCTGACTTGTTTCATTATTTGAGGTTTGCAGCTGAACACTGTTCTAGTTTTTTCCTGCGTATTAGAGCTGTCCTAATACTAAGGGATAATCCATTTCACTTTGTAACACAATAATAATAATAATAAGCCTCAATAAGCCTTTTTAATGCTATTAGCCATTTCTGGTTGAGAAAATCTGCCTTCTTTTCTTGTGCTACGGTGACTCTTAATATGGGTTGTTCCTCGGCTACAACTGATTTAGTTAATAATATTATAATATTCATAATAAATGGGACTTAGTTCATTTGAAGCCCCATCTTAGCATTCTGCGGCGCAAGAGAACCTGCCTGCTCATGGTTCTGATCAGCCTGTGGTGGGGACATGGTGATCAGCAAGCAGAACTTACCCGCCGTCTTTTCTACTCTATGATTAGAACTGTGGAGTTCCTCCCGTTCACACATTACAATGAGGAGTCTTTTCAATTAGTCGGTGAAATTAAGTGATGGACGGGTCCGCATTAACTACACACACTCTATCTGTCGTCAAATATCGCCAGGGTGGACAACTTCATTGAAACGAATTGCCTCTATTGACTGATTTGCGCTGTGTGCTTTGCTTGGCTCGCCGGTGAGCATTGAGGTGGATATTCTGAGCGTTAAACGTGTTAATTCTCA
>PIJE02002805.1:22500-35000 GCA_002895965.2 Coryphaenoides rupestris | reverse complement strand
AACACCAACTCCTACATGGCTGCTTTATAGGGCTCTATGACCTAAGTAGATAGACATTGCTTGCGCGCTCACACACGCTAAGGAGACTAAGTCTTGGGGTCCAGACCTATGAGTGGGCATAGGCTGGCATATAGTACTAGAGTGGCTGTCTGGTACACCTCCTGAGATTGGGCATCGCTTTCGTAGCTTTCTACCATCTACATTTCCACTCCTGTTTACATGAGAGAGAGACAGAGAGAGAGAGAGAGCGAGAGAGAGAGCGAGAGCCTCGCCGTGGAGAGAGGCCGCCACCGGCAGACCTGGCTACCAAGAGAAGACAGACTCTGTACCCACTGCACCCAACATGAGGTGGAAACCGAGCTACACTTCCTAACAACCTGCCACCTATACCAAGACATTAGAGATACATTACTTCCCACAGATCTCAAACACCCAAAAGAATTTTGAAAACTTAACAAACAACCAAAAACTTCCATATCTGCTGGGCGAGGTACAGGAATGTGCAAACACAGCAGCAAGATTTGTGAGCTGTTGAGACAGGAAAAGGACATCCAACGGAATACAACCTCCATAAAGACTGTCAATCACCTGTCAATCCCCCTTTATTATTATCATCATTTTTAATTAGTTTTATTATTATATTATTATTATTATTATTATTATATATGTATTTTTTTTTTATTTTTCAATTTTTTCTCTCTTTCTTTTCTATTGTTTCTTTTTTCCTTTTTATTGTATCTTATTTTTGTCTTTTTGTATTTTTATATTTGTTTGTATTTTTGTATTTTTTGTTGTATTTTGTATTATTTTTTTGTACTTTTACTGTAGGCCACTGACAGGTAGGCCTATTTTAAATGAAGTCATGTACAGACCAACTGATGGTGAACTGCAGACCACCTGACATGACAGCAGTGACTGGATGAGGTGCAGAGCGCTGCTGAGAATATATGAACTAGATCAATTCTTAAATCAATTATTAAATCGATGATTAGATGTTTTGGGAAACTATCACACAATTGTTTAACATTGGTCTATTAGGTCTATTAAAAGCAGGGTCTAAACTTTAAAATATATATATACTTTTTATTTACCACTGTACGTTTCCCAAGCTCTTTAAATTGAAATTGAATTGAATTGACAGAGAGAGACAGAGAAGAGAGAGAGAGCGATAAAGAGAGGAGACTTATCATGGAGGACTTATTCCGTGGCTTCCGCACGAAATAGTCTGAAGGCTGAAAGAGGCTTTTACTCAGAGAGAGAAGTAGCAGTAGAAGAGACCCGTCAATTAACCAGGCGCATTTATTGGATGTTTGAGATAAAGAGAGGAGACTTATCATGGAGGACTTATTCACGCCTCTAGTCAGATTTAATTATCAGCTAATTTACTGGGATGTCTCCGGTGACACGGGAGTTGCCCACTGCGTCGGCTTCTATTAACGCCGGCCCGGTGACTCCTCTCTCCTCTCCTCTCTCCCTCTCTCCTCTCTACCTCTCATCTCCCTCTCTCTCTCTCTCTCTCCTCCTCCTCTCCTTCTCTCCTCTCCTCTCTTCTCTATTCTATGTTCTCCACACACAACACACACACACACACCTCACCTTTTCTTAGTAGACTGAGTTCCATGTTTAAAGGTCACAGGTTTCATCAGTGACGTCACTCTTCATGGAGACACAGCTGGGTCCAGGGGGGTCTGCTCTCTCCTGCTGCTCTGGCCTTCAACACAACACACACACACAGCTTTTACTCAGACTAATGAAGGTGTCATGATGTCTCACTGCTGAGCTCTGAGGTGGACAACAGTCACAGACAGTTAGAGATCCTCTTCTTACCTCTCAGCTTTGCTCTGGCGGCCATGTTCCCCAGACAGAGGGGTTTTAGAGGTAGGACCCCCCTCCTCTGTCTCCTCATCCATAGTAGACCGGACTCCTGGACACAAACACATAAACTCACACACAGGGATGTAACCAGGAGCAAAATAACACACGCACACACTCTCACACAATTACGCAACGCATGCACACACACACACACACACACACACGCACACACAGGGACGCACCCAGAAAGTAGAGAAAACACAGAGTGGGATGAGAGTGTGTTTTCCTTTCCCTTGACTTTAATTTGGTAATTAACGTGTTATTTTTGGAGAGAGGTGTGAGTAGGGACACACCAAGTGACGTTTATTTATATAGTTATGTATCACAATTCCAGTCTCCAAGGGCTGCAGTGTCCTGAATAGCAGTAATGCTAATAAACACACACACACACACACACACACACACACACACACACACACACATACAAACATTTTGGTGTTGTGTGCATGTACTGTATGTGTGCATGTGTGTGCAGCGTTGTCGATTTAGCAGGCGAGTCACAACGTGGGGGAGAGCGGGGAGAGGGCGGAGGACGGAGAGAGGGGACAGGGGGAGAGGATGGGGGGTGAGTGGGGGGGGGAGTCACAGCGTGGAGGACACAGCAGAGTTGGTGACACCTCTGTCGAGAATCTAACTATAATGGAAGGAGTCTCTGTATGTTAATACTGTGCGTGTGTGTGTGTGTCTGTCTGTCTGTCTGTCTCTGTTTGTGTCTGTCTGTCTGTCTGTCTGTGTTTGTGTCTGTCAGTCTGTCTGTCCTTGGATCATGGACAATCGTTCATCCGATGGCCTTCACACTTTAGCGGGCGTATTGCTGAGGGTCCGAGCATTGAGTGTGAGGTCGTTCAGGTGAGAGGTTCTCCAGAAATCTGCAATCACAATCGGCCTGATTTGAACGGGCACGTTGAGAAAGATGAATGAACGCAGGGCAGGTAGAAGGAGAGAGAAAGAGAGAGAGAGTGTGAGAGAGAGAGAGACGGTATGTATGCAGGGATCGTTCTGAGGTGGGATGGGCATTGGGGGAGCAGTGCAGAAAGGAAATCGGTAAGGAATGAGACGTTGTTGAGGACGGGGGAGAGGAGAGCAGAGGGGAGAGATCGGATTGGGGGAGAGTGAAGAGGGAAGAAGGGGAGAGATCAGAGGGTGGAGAGGAGAGGGGGAGGGCAGAGGGGAGTCCGGGACCCCCGCTCACACATCCTCTCTGCCCTGCGTGAGTGTGTGTGTGTCTGAAGGTGCCTGTGTGCAGTGAAAATGTGTGTCCGTGTCTTTATGTCTGTGTGTGTGTGTGTGCCTTTGTGTCCGTGTGTGTGTCTGTTTGTATGTGTGTGAGTGTGTGTGTGTGTGTGTATGTGTGACAGCATCTTGTATGTGTGTGTGTGCGCACAGGTGTGTCTGAAGGTGCCTGTGGGGTGTGTGTGTGTGTGTGTGTGTGTGTGTGTGTGTGTGTGTGTGTGTGTGTGTGTGTGTGTGTCCGCTTGTATCTAAAGCACTGGAGGGCTCCTGGTTCGCCGCTCGCCGTGCATGAGCAGTGGGCCTCGCGTGTGCTGATACAGACTGACAGGCTCCGCTAACACACACACACACACACACGCACACACACACACGCATACACACACACACCCACACCCACACACACACACACACACACACACACACACACCACACACACACCACACACACACACACACACCCACACACAACACACACACACACACACACACAAATGCACACACATGCACACATACAGTACATGCACACAACACCAAAATGTTTGTATGTGTGTGTGTGCTGTATGTGTGTGTGTGTTTATTAGCATTACTGCTATTCAGGACACTGCAGCCCTTGGAGATGGAATTTGTGATACATAACTATATAAATAAACGTCACTTGTGTGTCCCTACTCACACCTCTCTCCAAAAATAACACGTTAATTACCAAATTAAAGTCAAGGGAAAGGAAAAACACACTCTCATCCACTCTGTGTTTTCTCTACTTTCTGGGTGCGTCCCTGTGTGTGCGTGTGTGTGTGGTGTGTGCATGTGTGCGTGTGTGTGTGTGTGTGTGTGCATGCGTTGCGTAATTGTGTGAGAGTGTGTGCGTTATTTTGCTCCTGGTTACATCCCTGTGTGTGAGTTTATGTGTTTGCTTCACAGGTGTGTGGCTGTGTGTGTGTGTGTGTGTGTGTGTGTGTGTCAAGTGTGAGATTGTGTGCTTTTAGCCTCCAACTGCAACATTTCCATAAGCAAAGGTGAGATGAAGAGGCTTAAAATAGTACCAAGTATCGCGGGATGAGGGTTTGGATGTGTGAAAAATGTCACAAGCGACAGGAGTTCAGGAGTGAGTGAGAGATAGGGGAGAGAGAGAGAGAGAGGGAGAGAGAGGTAGAGAGGGAGAGAGAGAGAGGGGGAGAGAATACACGTCGGTTTATGTGTAGAGCGGCAAAAGCCTCTACTGATGGACTGTTTAGCCCACTGTCTGACTAGAGGCGTGAATAAGTCCTCCATGATAAGTCTCCTCTCTTTATCGCTCTCTCTCTCTCTTCTCTGTCTCTCTCTGTCTCTCTCTGTCAATTCAATTCATTTCAATTTAAAGAGCTTGGGAAACGTACAGTGGTAAATAAAAAGTATATATATATTTTTTAAAGTATACTAAAGAACTAAATATATAGGCCTACAGTAAAAGTACAAAAAAAATAATACAAAATACAACAAAAAATACAAAAATACAAACAAATATAAAAATACAAAAAGACAAAAATAAGATACAATAAAAAAGAAAAAAGAAACAATAGAAAAGAAAGAGAGAAAAAATTGAAAAATGACCACCAAAAAAAAAGATACATATAAATATATATAATAATAATAATAATAATGATAATAATAAAATAATAATTACAAAAATAGGATGATAATAATAAAGGGGGATTGACAGGTGATTGACAGTCTTTATGGAGGTTGTATTCCATTGGATGTCCTTTCCTTTCCTGTCTCAACAGCTCACAAATCTTGCTGATGTGTTTGCACATTCCTGTACCTCGCCCAGCAGATATGGACGTTTTTGGTTGTTTGTTAAGTTTTCAAAATTCTTTTGGGTGTTTGAGATCTGTGGGAAGTATGTATCTCTAATGTCTTGGTATAGGTGGCAGGTTGATAGGAAGTGTAGCTCCGTTTCCACCTCCTGTTGGGTGCAGTGGGTACAGAGTCTGTCTTCTCTTGGTAGTTTGGCTTCTCTGTCTCTCTCTCTCTTTCTCTCTCTCTCTCTTTCTCTCTCTGTTCTGTATGTGTGGGAGTAGAAAGTAGAAAGCAGTCATTCAGGCATCGAATGGCTTCATCGCAATTTCTTCTTGGATGTTATTTTGAAGTTTGTATTGTTCCTTTGTATTTGCATGTGTTATCCTTTGGTTGGGAAGTATTTTGTCCAAGTGTTGTGCTTGTGGAAAAGAAGAAGAAGAACAACAACATGAACGAAAGAAATGTGGGATGGGAGGATTAAGATGGAGAATCGGGGAGAGGGAAGACACCGAAAAAAAACAAAATGGAGGAGGGAGAAGAGAGAGAGAGTGGGAGGAACAGAGGAACGTTTCCTCTGCCACACACAGAGGGAGGTTTACATGTGTGAAATTTCCCTCTGAATACCTGGTGGCGTTTAATCAGGAGTCAAGTGAAGCCAAACCAGGAAATTAGCACAGGCGTGGCAAAGTTAGGCTACCTCCCATTCCCTGCTTCAGAGAGATGGAAGAGGGGGGGGTAGAGAGAGAGAGAGAGAGAGAGAGAGAGAGAGAGAGAGAGAGAGAGAGAGAGAGAGAGAGAGAGAGAGAGAGAGAGAGAGAGAAGAGAGAGAGAGAGAGAGAGAGAGAGAGAGAGAGAGAGAGAGAGAGAGAGAGAGAGAGAGAGAGAGAGAGAGAGAGAGAGAGAGAGAGAGAGCGAGGCAGGGAACTGACAAACAGCTTGGATGGACGGCATGAGGGATCGTCTGTCCTGCTGCTGCTGCTGCTGCTGCTGCTGCCGTCAGCTCAACCAGGAGATGTTAATTAACAAGGATGGAGACCAACTTTTAGAAAGCGGATCATTCAGTCGCCCGCGGTTATATTTGGCTGTATCTCCACACGGCGTTGCGCACGCAGGTGAGCCGTGTGCAGAAATACGCATCATCAGTATGACAATCACAGAAGAGTGAAGTGTAATATAATATATATATATATGTGCAATTCATAAAAATGGACACTTTTGTGGACAGTGTGCCCTTTGCAATACATTAATGTGGATTATATTTCTCATTATCGTAAAAAATAGACTGTCCTGAAACACTGGGTCATGGAAAGACATCCCGCAATGTATTTGGGGGTTTAAAATCCTTGTAAAATATTCACATAAAATATGCATAAATACTGCTTTATGGCCGAGCGCAGGCATGTAGGCAGGAGTGTACGTGTACAGTATGCTCCGACTGCTCCGTCATGGTGCTTGAATCTCTTTCCGAGGGTTAAGTGGCTCTTTAACAAAACCAGCATAATAATACGTGACAACGCTTTTCTTGTATCCCCTCTTTGTCTCTCTCTCTCTCCCTCTCTCTCTCTCTCTCTCGCAATCTCTTTAACATTCTCTCCCTCACACACGTTCTCTCTCTCTCTCTCCCCCTTTTCTTTACTTTCTCAGACTCGCCGAAGAGGTAAAATAATTCAACTCGATGAACGGGCCGGCGACCATAAACATTACATCTCCATAATATTAGCATTGTGGGCGCGCGATACATCAAAACTAGCAAAATGCTTTCAGACACATTTCCCCTCCCGCTGTCAAGGAAATGCACTCCACGTCGCGGCGAGCCAATAACCGTATTCTCGCGACACGTAGGTGTTTATTTAATGGTGTGAAGGAACACACACACACACACACACACACACACACACACACGCGTGTACTTACACGTTCCTGTGACAAGCGTGCGGGAAAAATAATACATAAAAAAAAGCTGAGTGGAACGGAGCCAGCGGGGAACCGTCGTTTTCAAACAGAATTGATAAAAATGTTGTCACGTTCATGTGCTCATGTCTGGGCTGGCGAGTTGCTGATTGTATTTTTTCACTCCGTCATGAATTCTGCATGTGTGTGTGTGTGTGTGTACGTGTGTGTGTGTACGCGTGTGTGTTGTGTGTGTGTGTGTGTGTGTATACCGTATTTCCCACGGGTTCTCAGGTTGTGTCTGTGGTGGTAGCGGCGGGCTGGCTGAGCACCAATAGGGAAAAGGATAACATCGGCGACGGACGCCGTGTGTGTGTGTGTGTGTGTGTGTGCGTGTGTGTGTGTGTGTGTGTGTGTGTCTGTGTCTGTGTCTGTGTGTGTGTACAGCAGAACACATGTAACCGATACGCTAACAGATACGCTAACCGAGTGGCATTTTATACACTCACTTCACTGCCTGTCTGCCTCCATCTGCAGCGTTGAGTGGAAGGATCTGTGTGTGTGTGTGTGTGTGTGTGTGTGTCTGTGTGTGTGTGTGTGTGTGTGTGTGTGTGTGGGGTGCGTGAGAGACAGCCATTAGTGTTGTAGCGCACTTGGAACACGTATGTAATTGCAAAAGCCAGGCAGCAAAAGCTCTTGTACAGGGCACGTTATCCCAGCCAGGTAGGAATACAAAGAAAGAGAGATTGTTCTGTGTTCTGTTCGTTTTGTTAGGGATGGCGAAGTTATCAAATATACATCAGCTGTTGAGTCCTCCTCATGTCTCTTTCCTGAAATGCTTTGGAGTATTTATTTAATGCGAGATCAAAAAAAGAGGGATTGTTCAGTAGCATGGAAATATGGGAATTTTCCTGTTTTCTCTGTGTGTGCTGATGAATATGTGTGTGTTTTGTGTTGTGTGTGTGTGTGTGTGTGGGACGAGCAGACGTGCGCTCGCTACCTTTGATTGCCGCATGTCGCTGAATATGCCTTCCTAATTAATGCCAATTAGTATTCACACACACACGCACGCACGCACGCACGCACACACACACACACACACACACACTGTACAGCTGGTTAAAGCTCTGTACTTCCCTCTCGCTCTCTCTCTGTCTCTCTCTCTCTCTCTCTCTCTCTCTCCATGTCATTAGAGCCTTCGGGGTATACTGTTGTTGACACCCTGTAGCCCCCCCCCCCCCCCACCCTGTAGTCCTGTCACCCCCCACCTTGACTCTCCCCCCTCCCACCCCACCCCACCCCTATCCGTCCCTCCAGCTCCCTTGTTCTCTCCCTGTAAAAAGGTGTCAGGGATTTGTTGATTTGTGTGTGTGTGCTTGTGTGTGTGTGTGTGTGCATGTGTGTGTGTGTGCGTGTGTGTATATATGTGTGGTGTGTGTGTGCTTGTGCGTGTGCAAGTGTATACAATACAAAATTTCATGGTTTTAGTATTATTTATTCATATGGATGCATGTTGACTCAGAATGTCGTCTAGTGGAGTCAATTTTTCCCTCATGGTTTTTATTATAAATGAGTTGCAGTGTCTTTCTCTCGGACCCTCTCCCCATTCCCGCTCTCCCATCGTCACCTCCTTGACCCGCCTCCTCTCGCCCCTCAACCGATCACAGGAAGACTCAGCACATCCAACGGCACCGCAGCTGCCACCACAACAGTCACGTAACATGACGGTGCAAACGTACACAACTACCCCACTTGATCAGTTACAGTCAACATGACACGGGGTGGTGCTACAACACGGTTTACATTCTGTAACTTTCTGCTTTGATGTCTGCCGGAAGTTCATGAGGGAAAACCCCACCGTAGGTTGTCGATGATGACGCCGACATATTATTGTGGAGGACGTGTGTCATTGTGTTCCATTCATATTTAAATAGAGTGCTTTATAAAAGTGCTTTGGGTCTCACAGTATCTCTCATCAACATGTTAACTAAACATAAGTTATTTTGTGTAAATCTGAGGTATTGGGAAATTACCCATGTGTGTTTAGGAACATTACAGTGGTGTTTTTTAATGTTCATGCTTTGGCGATTATATGTATCACTGACTCCTTCAATAAATGTACTCTGTTGTAAGTCGCTTTGGATAAAAGCATCTGCCAATGCCCTAAATGTAAATGTAAATTAATAATAGAAAGATATGATTAAAAGTACAGATGTACCTAGATGGTAGGGGAGGTAGGGCTGATGAATCTAATGGTCCACAGGTTTTTTAACAGTATGTACTGCGTTATATCTATAGGTGTGTGTGTGGTGTGTGTGTGTGTGTGTGTGTGTGTGTGTGTGTGTGTGATGTTGTGTTGCCCAAGTAGAATTAAATGTGTTTCGTAGTGTGTGTGTGTATGTGTGGTGTGTGTTGTGTTTACCTCTCCCTTGGCAGGTATTTCTGTAACACCCGCCTGTAAAGGGGTGTGACAAGATGAAGAAGGAAATAACACAAGAAAGAATCCGACCAAACAAGATGAATCATTTAGCAAAAGAAGAAATGCATGAATAAATAACCCTGCTATGATAGAAACAGACTCCATTAGAAACATGTTAAGCCCTCTACCACCACCTGTCAATCACACACCAGTACACACATGTTAACCCTCTACCACCAACCATGTCCAATCAACACACCAGTACAACACATGTTAACCCTCTACCACCACCTGTCAATCACACACCAGTACACACATGTTAACCCTCTACCACCACTTGTCAATCACACACCAGTACACACATGTTAACCCTCTACCACCACCTGTCAATCACACACCAGTACACACATGTTAACCCTCTACCACCACCTGTCAATCACACACCAGTACACACATGTTAACCCTCTACCACCACCTGTCAATCACACACCAGTACACACATGTTAACCCTCTACCACCACCTGTTATTCCGTGTGTGTTTCTCATGTGTGTGGTGGTGCGTGTGTGTGTGTGCGTGTGTGTGTGTGTGTGCGTGCGAGCTGTCAGCTTGTCTGTGGCAGTTAAATGGATTTCCTTTTGTGGGGAATATGAAGGGGGAATCATCCAGATGGAACATTGACTCAGGGAGAAAGCGGAGGAAAATACTGTCTAGAAAGACAGGGCCTTTCTGCTTTGCATCAAGCATATGCACGCACACACACACACAAACACGCCCACCCCACCCATGCACACACGCCCACGTTGCACACACTGCACACAAACACACACACCACGCACACACACACACACACACACACATGCAACACACACACACACACGCACATACAGTATATTCGTATCCATACAGCTTTGTTTGCTGTCCAGCCATGTTGTTTGTTATACAGGAGTGACTTGCTTCCAGTGGTTCAGTTAAAACCCGCGTCAGTCGTTCTGGGCGACGATAATGAATTAATTTTGGTGTTCATTACAGCGTTCGTTACCCAGGATGCACGGTAGCAGCGGAGGATTTATTTAGCTTGTTCATATTTATGCTTCTCGTGCCTCGGGGGTCTTGCATAGATAATTTGTCGGGTGAATTTCGGCACCGGCGATAAACGATTGTCAAGTATACTGAATAGAAACACGGTGGCTCTCCTATGGTCCTTCACACATCATTTCATCACGTAGTATTGTGTATCGGTGACGGCGGACACCCACTACACTACACTACACTACACTAACACTACACTCGTTTTCAGCCGTTTTCAGAAGCACAATTAGAAATGTTTTCATGAATGGCGTTGCTTTCTCTTTTTAAACGCTTCGTTTGTTTTTTTTTGTTTGTGTCTTTTCACAGGGGATGGACTTCACCGGAACCGACAGCAACGACAACTAAAGCCGTGTCGCGTTGAGCTCTAACGGAAAAAAAACAAAGCGCCCCGAAATTACCCACGATGCTTCACTACAACCGCCGCAGGTTCAGCCGGCCGATGGCTCGGTGTCTGTGAATGGCTGCTTGTTTTCCCCCCTGCCCGCCCCGCGCCCTCCAAACGTCCAGCGGGAAGAAAACGTACGCCAGCGGTCTCTCCGTCGCGTTCTGCCCTCTGAGCCGAGCCGGGTGCCGGACGATGGCGATCACGTCGCCCCCTTCATGATGGTGAGGTCGCTACCGGGGGGCATCGCCGGCCGAACTGGGGCACCATGACCCGGGTGCAGGACTTCCGCCGGACAGCCGCCGCCCGCGTGGAATTAAAAGCGGATTGCAGTCGTCGTTAGCGGGCCGCACACACCGCTCCTCCACCAAGACGGAATAACGTTCTGCCTTCACCCCCCCCCACCCCCACCACCCCCCATTCCCTCACCCCCCGCTCCCGCCTCCCACCCCCCCCACCCCCCCTTCCCCGCCCTCCCGAGACAGAATAACCTGTCGACACACTCCGGCCCGCTTCTGGGATCGCTTTGGTCTTTGTTGCGTGCACGTGTGCGCCTGGGAGAGTGTGTGTGTGTGTGTGTGTGTGTGTCTGTGTGTGTGTGTATACGTATGTGTGTGTATGCGTGTGTGTGTGTGTGAGTGTATGCGTGTGTGTGTGTGTGTGTATGCGTGTGTGTGTGTTTGACCGTGTGCCGCACGGGTAAGTGATTGTTTGCTTCGGGTTTGTACACAAGAGACGCAGAGGGGAAGACAAAAAGAGGAGGAGGAGGAGGAAGAGGAGGAGGAGGAGGAGGAGGAGAGCGGAGATCTTGCTGAAAGACTCCAAGGACCTGAGAAGGACGCTTGGTACCCAAGGCCTTGAAGGAGGGCGAACGGTGGCAGCAATGCCTAAACGGAGGCGTCACCCTCCTCACCCCCGCGGCGCGACCGCCACTGGAGACAGCGGCAACGGTAGCGGTGGTGTTGGTGGTAGCGCCAGCGGTACGCTAGCGGCGGGCGCCGGGGGCCGACCGCGCCCACGGCTCTGGTCCGCGGCGCACTGGGCCTGCTGCTGCTGCAGGCCTGCCTGGGAACGGCGATGGTGGCCCACGGCGACAGGCTGGACGAGAGCGACCCCGTGGTGACCACCGTGTACGGCCGTCTGCGCGGCGTCAAGAAGGAGCTCCACAACGAGATCCTGGGCCCCGTGGTGCAGTTCCTGGGCGTGCCCTACGCCGCCGCGCCCACCGGCGAGCGGCGCTTCCAGCCGCCGGAGCCGCCCGTGACCTGGCCCGAGGTGCGCAACGCCACGCACTTTGCGCCCGTGTGCCCGCAGACCATCGTGGAGGGCCGGCTGCCGGACGTCATGCTGCCCGTGTGGTTCACCAACAAGCATCGACGTGGTCTCCTCCTACGTGCAGGAGCAGAGCGAGGACTGCCTCTTCCTCAACATCTACGTGCCCACGGAGGATGGTGAGTTGGCAGCCGCCTGCCCTCCGTCCGCCCAGGTGTGCCCAGCTGGTGGTGGTGACACCCTGGGGGTAGGAGATGTGGTGGTGGTGTGTGGTGGTGGTCGTGGTGTGATGAGTGCAGGGACCAGGTTGGGTTTAACTTGGAACTTATAGAACCCGATGGGTTTTATTGTTTGTAAGGGGGGTTGTCTGTCTGTCTGTCTGTCTGTCTGTCTCTCTGTTTGTCGGTCTGTCTGTTTGTTTGTCTGTCTCTCCGTCTCTCCGTATGTATGTCTGTCTGTCTGTCTGTCTGTCTTGTCACCATGCGTGCCCGTTCGTATGTCCGTCCGTCCGTCCGTCCGTCCGTCCGGAGAAAAGGCATGAGCCCAGTGCATGCCTCACTG
>PIJE02002805.1:17500-20000 GCA_002895965.2 Coryphaenoides rupestris | reverse complement strand
GAATTCGACGATGGCGGCCGTGCTACTGGTTGCCATGGCAATTGGAGACCAGCAAACGCTGCGCTAACAATGCTGCCCTTAATGCTGACATAATGAAACACCGGGTGTCGAGCGCCTGCCTTTATTGAGACGTCGAAAGATAAAAGATAATCGATGCTCGAGCCACGCGGGAGATCTTTACACATTAAGAGCAGAGTGTATCTGCGCCCCCCTGCTGAGTACCAGTACCATCCAGAGCAACGACCAGCTCCATCGGATGCGACCGAGCCAAAGGGGTGAGGGGGTGAGGGGGTGAGGGGGGTGGGGGGAACGGAACAGACTTTTAATTCCTGTCACGTCACACCGCAACGCAACGTGAAAAGGGTCCACTGTCTCATGCAGGGGAGTCTGCATTGCCATGCCGCCCGACGCTTCCTCCATGGACCAGTGGTCCGCTGAGAGAGCCCTCGTTGTTTACCAGGGAGGGGGGGAGGGGGGAGAGGAGAGGGAGCTGGGAGAGTTGACCGCTGGCCAAAAAGAACAGGTCAGGAGTGTGTCCCATAAAGGCTGTGATGATGGGCAGAGAGACGGGCGGACATTAGAAGAGGATAGAAGAAGTGTATACGCATTCACATACGCGCACAACACACACACGCACACACACGCACACGCACACACACACAGGCATGCACACACACACCCATGCACAGATGCATACAAACACACAAAACACACACACATTCACACACACACACACACACACACAGCTATGCACGAACACACACACATACACCCATGCACAGATGCACACAAATACACACACACAAACACACACACATGCGCACATAGACACAAATACGCTCAAACACACACACACACACACACACACACACACACACACACACACACACACACAGCGATGCACACAAACACACACACACACAGACACACATGCACACACACACACACACACACACACACACACACACACACATACACACACCCCTGGCATCCCAGTAGGTGGTATGCAAGATGAGCTTGGGCTGGACTTTGAGTGCGTGGTCTCTATTAAAAGTGAGGTGATCTGAGTTCTATTGGCCTGGGGGTGGGGATGGGGGGGAGGAGGGGGGAGCGGGGGGCGTATCAAGCGCTGTTACATCAAGATAATGACCCTTGTCCCCAGTCCTTGTTTTCTCCCTCCCAAGTCTCGCTCTCCGTCTGGCTCTCTCTTCCTCATCTCTCTCTCTCTCTCCCTCTCTCTCTCTCTGTCTCTCTCCCCCCCGATTTCTTCTCTTCCTGCTTCAGCTGTGTGTGTATGTCGCGATGTCTGCTTGCATGTGTGGCTGGGTGTGTGTGTGTGTGTGTGTGTGTGTGTGCGCATGTGTGTGTGTGTGTGTGTGTGTGGCCTCCTCCCCTCTACTAAGGTGTGTGTGAGTAGGAGGAGGATCCCTGCGTGTCGGCAGCAGTCGGTGTTATTAGTCTGTGTCCGTCCAAACCTCCCTCTTATTAGATTGTCAAACAAAAAAAACCTCCTGCCTCCTTTTCCTTTCCCCCTCACCTGTCCTGCTTTCATTTTCTCTTGGCACACACACACACACACACACACACACACACACTGTTTTCCTTTTCTTCATTATTTATCAGTAACTGCTCAAGAGCCGTGGCAGCTCAGTGATGGGAAAAAAAAAACACAAAAAAATGAGAAGAAGGGAAGAGCAGGTGATTTATTGAGTGGAGGGCAAACGCCAGCGAGAGAGAGAAGGATGATGGTCATGATAGGACGCGAGAGAGAGGGGGTAGGGAGAAGAGAGGGAGAGAAGAGAGACTTTCAAGATCCATGAATCTCCTCTCCACATACAGATAGAGAGACATAGACATTTCTGGATCTACATGTTCTTTCTTCATCTCTGCTCTTTTGAGCGGTTTTTTTTTTTGGTTGTAATTTTTTTAAGCGGAATGTTGGGAGTTTGTCGCGGCGGTTCAAAGGGATCAAAGGCCTCTCTTTCTTCTTCTCACTTATTTTTTAATGCGTCTGCTTACAGAGTGTGGTCATTAAATGGCCCATGATGTGGGATGGGGTGCTTTTTAATGAGAAGTGTCTGTAAACGTGTCCGCCGCCCCGCCCCCACACACACCACACACACACACACACACACGCACACACCGCACAACACCCCGCTATTATGTTGAAGTGTTTGGTGTGAAGAATGGGCTTTTTGATCTGGACTGAAAGGGGGAATTCAACCGCACACACACAATTTCAAAGTGTTTTTTTTGTCTGTGTGTGTTTTTTTTTTTTCCACGGCGAACATTCATTTGTTGAGGTGGACTATCTGAAAGGGAAGCGCACGATTACAATATTTAAAACAAAACACTTAACACCACCACCCACCACCACCACCCACCACCGCCACCGCCTACCCGTCACCACCACCCACACCACCATCATCACCACCACCCACCACACATTAAAGTCAGCGTAATAGCCCAGTCCACTACACAGGACGCCTGCGAAAAGAGA
>PIJE02002805.1:7500-12500 GCA_002895965.2 Coryphaenoides rupestris | reverse complement strand
TGGGATTTTTTCCCATCATTTTGGGTCGAAAGCAGCGACTAAAGCAGACAACATTTTTTTAAATTGGTCCAGCATCGAGCGAGAGCGCTTCTCAACAAGTGTACAATGTAAGCCTGTGGAGCAGTAGTGTCCTGCCAATGTACAGTATGTCCTCTGAAAGGGCTTGTACTCTTCCCTCTGTAGGGATGTTTCTTTCTTCCAAGTCTGTTTGTTATTGTGTCTTAGCATGTCTCGCTCAATAAAGGAGAAGTCTCGCTCCGAAATCTCGCGAGAGTCTCATTGAGTTGTTGACAACAGTAGAAACGTGAGTGAGTGTTGGAGAGATGAGTGCCGTCAAGAGTTTGTTGTGTTAGAACCACAGAAAGCGTCGCTTAGTGTTGTCTCAAAGATTTTAAAAAGTCATGGCTGAAAATGTAGCAATCTTCAGCGAGACTCGGTTAAGCACGATAACAAACAGACCGGATCAAGCGAAAAGATAAAGAAAAAGCATTTATTTTGCTGTCAGGATTCTTCCCATAATGTTATCAGGCATCAACATTTTAAACCTGTCAGTGGCACAAACAATACAACATTTTTTTTTTCTAAAAAGACGTTCCCATTCACTACTGGATCAATTTCCAAAATGGTTGCCCCCATTCCTCACTTAGACCCAAAATAGTATGAAAATCGGGTTCGGGTTGAAAAGTCCCGAAGTTATCCAGTTATACATTTTTTTTTTTCTATGTCTGTTATTCATTTTGAAGATATTTCCATAACGGCAGACAGAAAGTGAGCTTCTTCTGGGTAGATAGAGAATATGAGGAGGCTGTTAACATTTCTTTTTTACTCCAGTGCGTCAAGTGATTTCTCTCTGCCTTTTATGTTGCCTTCAGAGACGGAGCATGGATCCGAGACGTTGTCTCCCTCTCTTTTTCATGTTTCTTTCATGAGGCTTTCATGTTTAGCGTGTTGTTCGAATTCATGCCTCTTCCTCTACTATTCCTCCCCCTCCCCACTCTCTCTCTCCCTCCATCCTCTCTCTCTCTCTCGCTCTCTCTCTCTCTCTCTCTCTCTCTCTCTCTCTCTCTCTCTCATCTCTCTGTCTCTCTCTCTTAGTTTGCTTTGCTCTCCATGCGTTCCCAGATGAGAAGCACAGCTGCTTCTACCTTCTAATGTGCCGCATCAATAATTCCATATCTTAAAATGTACGTTCATAAAGGCCGCAGTGGGCACAGTGGCCCTCTGAGAAATGCGATGTTATGTTATGTCAGGGACATGTTATGATGGACGTTCATCTGGGAAGAGAGAGAGAGAGAGAGAGAGAGAGAGAGAGACTCACACATACATTCGATCTGCCATCACAGGAGATACGGGGGCAAGGGAGAGAATTCTCCTTATTTTAGCCTCTGATTTACTGTCAAACAATGACTTCCATATGGGTAAACTAGTGCGTGGGTCCATAGCGTAGCTTCTACTACTAGCGTGACTGCTAACGCCGCCCCCCCCCTTGTGCCACGACAACACCGAGCGGCACGCCTCTGCTGCGCGCCATCAAAGAGAATTATTCAGCGGCCAGGACACCATGTTGTCAGGAACGCAGCATTATTGCAAAGCTTCACGGTGTCCTGGCGTGTGTGTGTGTGTGTGGTGTGTGTGTGTGTGTGTGGTGTGTGTGTGTGTGTGTGTGTGTGTGTGTGTGTGTGTGTGGTGGTGTGTGTGCGCGTGTGTGTGTGTAGGTGGGAGTGGTATGGGGCTACCTGCGATGTGTGCTTATGATGATGATGATGTGCGATGATGTTAAGTTTGCAGCACGCATACACATCGTGTGTAGGTCAGTGCCTGGCCTGCATTCAAGTGTTCAGGTGTGTGTGTGTGCGTGTGTGTGTGTGTGTGTGTGTGTGAGAAACATGTACATTAGTTAATGCACATGTATCATGCATCTCTTATGTCTCATATTGGACATTTCTCTCCCTTTAAATTCTGCTTTAAATTCATTTTTCTACCTCTCGTTTAATTCACTCTCCTAAACCCTCATACCTCTAACCCTGCCAGTAAAATACATTCCCCCAAAATCAATCTACAGTCTATAACCTCTCTAACCTCAACTTAAAGATACTATGAACCTCCTCTGGACCTGACTGTACAGTGGGACTGACCACAGATGCAGAACCGCAGCGGGTCACTTGACTGCGGCCAAGATGGCTGCTGATTCAAGGCCGAAGTGGCGATCTCTCCGTCCGGTCGGAGACGACGCTCTTGGCAATTCTATTGACGTATTAATTGCGTGAAGGACGGATATGGGGAATATGGGAAGGTAACGGGAGGGATGGATACATAGAGAAGCATTAGGGAAACGAGAGAGAGAGTTAGAGAGGTACCGAGAGAGAGCAATAGAGAGAGAGAGAGAGAGAGATCAAAAGCAGGCAGGCTCTGTCACCCTCAGTATAACTCAATGGTTTTCCCGGGTCCCAGTGCTTCAGCATATCAAAGCCGTCACCTGGCTGTAGCCACATCAGAAAGAAGGGGGCTTGTCTGCCAGGATGAATAAGTAACACCCTTTTAAAAGAGGGGCAGGAGCGTCGAGCTAAGATGACATTTTTATTTCTTAAATTGTTCCTCTTTTCTTTTTCTTTTCTTTTTTTGCGGAGACTATTAAGCGGCGTTTATGGTGTATAGGCAACCGTCAAGATTTGAATGCACACAATACATCCATAGATATCATCTAATTAAATATTATGTACCCCTTATCCACATATATATATATATATATATATAATATATATATATGCATGTTTTTTGTGAGTTTGTCAGGGTGACGACAAACAAAAGTGACATACCTTTAAAAGTTTAGCGAGCGCAATCTATCTTGTGACACCACGACAGGCTATGATTAAAAGGAAAATAAATAATAACACACTCTGAGAGATGACAGGAATGGATTAACACGCCCTCCTGTGTGTGTGTGTGTGTGTGTGTGTGTGTGTGTGTGTGTGTGTGTGTGTGTTGTGTGAGTGTGTGTGTGTGTGTGTGTGTGTTGTGTGTGTGTGTGTGTGTGTGTGTGTGTGTGTGTGTTTGCTTAACTAAAAAGATGATAAAGGTGATAATAATACTAATAATAATACCAAAAGCAGGGCGGGAACAAAGGCAATGGGAGGACACGGAGAGAGGAGAGAGCAGACCTTCAGAAGGACACCTCCCCAGGGAGACACACCTCAGGGGGAGGAGGAAGCATGGGGGAAGGAGTGGGGGGGTGGGAGAGGAGGAGAGGAGGGGAGGGGAGAGGAGAGAGGGGGGAGAGGAGGAGGAGAGGAGGGGGGGAGGGGGGGAGGGAGAGGGGGAGGGAGAGGAGGGAGAGGAGGAAGGGGAGAGGAGGAGGAGGTGGGGGGAAGGAGGAGGAGGGAAAGGAGGAGGAAGGAGGAGGGGGGAGGAGAGAGGGGGGAGGAGGAGGAGGAGGAGGAGAGGAGGGGGGGGGGGGGGGAGGAGGAGGAGAAGAGGAGAGGGGGGGGGGGGGGGGGGGGGGGGAGGAGGAGGAGAGAGGAGGAGGAGAGGGAAGAGATGAGCGGGAGGTGGAGGAGGAGGAGGAGGAGGAGGAGGAGGAGGAGGAAGAGGAGGAGGAGGAGCAGGGAGGAGGAGGAGGAGGAGCAAGGAGGAGGGAAAGGAGGAGGAAGAGCAGGAGCAGCCATCACGACGGTTATAAACGACACATCCATGAAGGATACATTTCCAAACGTATGGATGGAACGGATCAATTATTAGACGGATGAATTGGAAAATGAACAGCGTTAAAGCAACCCCATTAAACACGCAGCTGGGGGCTGTAAGCGAGGGGGGGGGGGGGGGGGGGGGGGGGGCCTTGGGTGGCTGCGTCGTGGCTCCCAGCACAAGGCTTCTGGGCACACACACACAAAGTGATGGAGCCCCGAGGTTGCCTCCAGGGTCACCGTTGTCACTTTGCGGGCATATTTACTGTTTACTAAGTGTTACAGTGCACAAGGTGTCTCTGAAAGCAAAGCCTCCCCGTGTCTTTCCAAGCAATTTGGCTTAGAAAGACATTTAAAGTGGATTAACAGCAATGCCCTGAGAGCATCGCTCCGCGGCAGCGAGGCGAAGGACCAGGTAGTTACCGGGGAACCAGATGTGTTCCCGGGAATGGGAAAAAAACGGGAAACAAACGCAGACGCCCTAATCCGGAGACAACGGAATGTGAATGCTAAACAGATTTAAATAGGAAAGTAAAAAAAAGAAAAAAATGTGGTTGCACAAGTACATCAAAAGACAAGAAGGGAAGGGAAACACAGAAGGGCGCACGATTTCACAGCTCAAACTCAATCGTATGGAAATTTTGTACACGCCGGAAGAAGAAGTCAATGCGACAAATGAAACCGGAGACGTAACGGAAGTCTTTAAAGTTTGCAGTCAGAGCCGCCGCCCGCGACGTTTTTTGTGTGTTCACAAGGACATGACCTATTTTAACACACACGCATTACATTTTATCTCCCTCCCCTTACATACTTCTAACAGCTTTGACAGCCATTATTATTCCGCCTCGGGAATCACGCTCCTTGTCCAATAACTGTTAAATGATTTTAATTTGTCTGAGCCACTTAAATAATAACGGCGATAACAATGAAAAAACCCTGATAAATAACACGGCGAGTACACAGTCACTCATAATAAATAACATTCACAGCAAAAAAGAAAACCCTGTCATGTGCGGGGTGACATTCTGAATAAAATGGCTTTGAGTTGTGAAGGTTACATCCGAGAGCCACTGCACCAGAGAAAACGGCAGCGGAATGCAGAAAACAGAGGATTAAAAAAATGAATAAAAAACGGCGAGTTTGCTAAACAAGAGGATCCCCGCAAGACGGATGTTTGACAAGTCTGCTCTCGAAAGTAATCCGGCAAAACACGACGGGGAAGATGGGATGGACAACAGACAAACGCACAGACTGACGGACGGATGGATGGAGGATGCCTCGTGAGAATGTGTGCATCTCCAGAGGCCTCCGGAAGGACGA